>JAWPHD010005441.1:0-163627 GCA_037043455.1 Cyrtodaria siliqua | reverse complement strand
CTGGCGGGACTGCTCTTACACAGCCTGGGCAGGTCATAGTGGACAGCCGTGATGTCTGGCCGGGCTGCTCTTACACAGTGATGTCTGGCGGGACTGCTCTTACACAGCCTAGGCTGGTCATAGTGGACAGCCATGATGTCTGGCCGGGCTGCTCTTACACAGTGATGTCTGGCGGGACTGATCTTACACAGCCTGGGCAGGTCATAGTGGACGGCCGTGATGTCTGGCCGAGCTGCTCTTACACAGCCTGGGCAGGTCATAGTGGACAGCCATGATGTCTGGCCGGGCTGCTCTTACACAGTGATGTCTGGCGGGACTGCTCTTACACAGCCTGGGCAGGTCATAGTGGACAGCCATGATGTCTGGCCGGGCTGCTCTTACACAGTGATGTCTGGCGGGACTGCTCTTACACAGCCTGGGCTGGTCATAGTGGACAGCCATGATGTCTGGCCGGACTGCTCTTACACACAGTGATGTCTGGCGGGACTGCTCTTACACAGCCTGGGCAGGTCATAGTGGACGGCCGTGATGTCTGGCCAGACTGCTCTTACACAGCCTGGGCAGGTCATAGTGGACAGCCATGATGTCTGGCCGGGCTGCTCTTACACAGCCTGGGCAGGTCATAGTGGACGGCCGTGATGTCTGGCCGGGCTGCTCTTACACAGCCTGGGCAGGTCATAGTGGACGGCCGTGATGTCTGGCCGGGCTGCTCTTACACAGCCTGGGCAGGTCATAGTGGACAGCCGTGATGTCTGGCCGGGCCGTTTGGAAAATTGTCTGAATGACCTAGTTAATTCAAAATACATTTAACCAAGTCAACATAGCAACGTTTGTTAATATTATGTCCATGACCACTAAATATACCAAGGTTTAGTACTGATGATAAGATAGTTAAAATAACTGATAAACACGTGTACTGTTATTTAATAACGTATGTTTTAATTCTTCAAAATGTTGGCGCCGAATTGATGCTTTGCATCAAGTTTTTCTTGTATAAGTTTGTGAATGAATACTGCCTAAGCAGACGACACATTTGATGGATGTACAAGCAGTAACAGATGTTTTAAAGGTTATACCATGTTTACACTCGCCTACAGATTCAAATGTGGAGAAATACAATATTGTTTGAACTAAAAAATAAATGTAGCGCTATGTAAAAAAAGAAGATCTTTAACAGAATATAGCATCTTTATAGACTTGTTCCAGATCCCTCCGCTTCTTCTTAACAGATAGAATGTACGAGTCGCGTTAGTAACATCAAATGTAAAACGTTTCTTATCTATTACGAAAATGCAGGAATTTTGTTTTTCAACAACAACAACAACAACTACTACTACTATCAAAAAACAGTCTATACCAGTTTAACTTATCTCGGACAAAAACACCACTGTACGAAAATATTTGCAGTAAGTGTGAGTCTCTCGTAATGTGTCAAAGCACTAATAGTGCTGATGGACTCAGAAAGTATTGATTCCGAAAAAAACGGGATTGCGTACTAAGGTGAACATTTGTGCAAAATATTATTGAAATCATCATGAGGAGTTATGGGACCGGACGGAAGGACAGACGTACAACGGCAATTATATATCTCTAATCGGCGGGGATAAAAAGTAAAGTTATGCAGAAATGTTTAATTTTATAAATGTCAAAGGGGAATAACTGTAAAATGAAAATGTCAGAGAAAGTTGGTCACAACATACGTATACATGAGATCTCATTCCTTTCTCAAACCAATCCGATTCAATCATGCTTGACATAGTTATCGCCCCTTGAATGTCTGAAAAATAGGATTTCTGCAAAAGACGTTTTCGGTGGCGATATTGCTAAAACAAAACAAACTTCATTGAATTAGAATAAGTATAAAAAAAAAAAAATAATAAATACATGTAGTCTGATGTAATGACAGTCAGAGTTTCTATGTATTGTTCTAAATTTCTTAAATTTAAATGCTTTTTAAACACAATATTTATAATGGTAATACAATGTGATAAAATGCCATTGATAGAACGTAATAATTATAACTATTCCACTGTAATATATGTACTCATTCTCTAAATGAAGTATGTTTGTTTGTACTCATCTCTGAAATAGTGTGTATTGTATTCCGCCTTGTTTAGGCAATAAACATATAAATGTTATGCCAAATAAAATATTGAAATGAATTGATGAAAATAATTGTATGATTTGATAAAGAGATGTCTGTGGTACATAGTTATATAATCTCTTTTACTCGCAAATTTATGAACGGCCTTTGATAGTTACCATGATGTAATGTGATAAAAGGTTTCAATTTAATATCATGTAATCGAATTATTTACTCTTGAAATGTACGTACGGCACTGATTCTATTTATTATCCAATTACATCTGATATATATCTATTTCATGTATGCATGCTAATTATTCTAAAATATGATATAAATAAATTAATAAACATTATCGTTTGTCGTTATCCTTCATACACTGATAAAATACCGATAATCTCTATTAGATTCGTTACTAAACTATTAATTGCTACTTTCGGTATTCTCCGTACTACGCACCGGCTGTTTTCGTTATATTTCGGAATGTACGGTACGGTACGCCTTTTACTCCCAACCTGTTTACGTTATAAGACATATGCGCATTAATTTGTACAGGATCCAATCCCTTCAAAAACAGCGTATTACTTAAACTTAAGTTAAAATCACATAATGTTTACCAAAGCTTACATATGTATCAATATGTTGTCAATATACGGATCTTTTGCCCATTTACAGCCTTGCAAATGGTACTACTTTTATCGCGCTGTAATCTGGTGCTCTTTGGTTTCTAGTAGAAATTCGTTGTGCGCCAGAATTTCCAAAAGAACAGTTTATAAGGGTCAATCATTATGAAAGACAATACCCGAGAAAAAAATAAAAATGGTTACAGAAAAGTGGATACGCTATTTCAAACGCATGGCGGAAGGAAAACTAAGACCAGATTATACAATCTCCACGCAGAGTTATCGTTCCTTTCACTCACAAATATCTCTGCATTCGCAACATCTCGTACACTGCTTCGCAGCATGACTCGAATGTAATACGCATGTTTCCATATTGGTTACGTCATACTAGCGTGACGCGCGTCAGATTCCCGCCAAAACGAATTTGTTTCAAAATCATAGTTATCTTCAACATTTTGCAATGTCATTTAGCCGATTGCTCCATCTGTAGTTTATTTACGTGAAAGCAGTGATAAAACCTTCATCTATATTATAAATAACAAACATGCAACGCAAATCATACATCAACACGTGTGGCAAGCGGCCATATTGTTTATGTAGCAACAGCTTAGCAACAGTGCACTATTTTCTGTGCTGTTGCCTTCCGGCTAACAGAATGTGAAGATTTTGAACATACCGAAGCGCCGTGATACACACGAGGCGGGATCCCGAGGAATGACGGGATTGGCCGAGCGTTCACGATTGATATCTCTGCTAACTACTAAATTACAAGATTTTTGTAAAACCTGTTAAATTGGAATATGTTTGCCTGAAACTTATTCAGTTATTGTGTAAATATCATTTTCAAAATATCTGCAGATTAGATGTTGCAAGATTTGAAATAATGCACGAAAACAATTTAGTTTTAATCGGGACTATTTAACTACAAATAAGTCTCCTTAATCGATACGCATATGTAAACATTTCAAACCGAAGCTCGTTAGCAGAAAATTACTAAAACAAATTAACTCATAGAAATAAAAATTGAAATTATCTAATATAGGTCTATATTTTATCTTTGCAGATCACGCAAAGGGATTTATTATAAACATCGTCATAACTTTTTTGAATAATCGCGTGACCTAACCGTTCGCTCTACTTCCTTTGACGTTGACAGAGTCAAATGAGGAACGAGTGTACTCTGGGTAGAGATTGCAGATATGTGGATGGTGGACGGAGGTCAGAAGGGCGGATCGTCAGAATACAACGTGAAATTCGCTACACCCTTGGACCAGGCGGTACTCGCCAAAGCCGAATTGAGAAAATAATATAAAAGAAAGATAGTTCCACCTAGCAGGAAACATTATAAGAAGAAGTCGGATTTTAAGAGGATGTAAATGCCACCCTAGCAGCAGTAGCAGCAAGATTATACAATTATAAGGGGTAGTAAATGAACACACTTAATGAAAAGGATCGAATTAACATGTATCCGGGTATTTTTTGTCCTAACACTTACGTTTGGCCGGGTAATTTGAATAGACACAGTAGAAATACACATTCCATAAGCACGGGAACACACGAACAACAACAGCAGCAGCAGTATCAACATCAGCAACATCATCAGCAGCAACAACATCAGCAGAAGTCTGTTAAAATACATTTAAATTCAGTCATCCTTTCACGTGCATCCTCAGCGGGCCTACATCTAGCGGGAAGACATACCTCGTGAAGAATATTTTACTGGCTAATCTGAAGGGAGTATCACCCGGGGCCCACCCCAACGCATTATCTGGCTTTATAAGCAGTGGCAGCCATTGTACGATATCATCAACAAGAGGCCCAAGAGGGCCTGTGGACGCTCTACTGGCTAACATGGCTCTTATAACATCAATGAAGCGAGTGACTGCCATTTGCAAAAAACTGCTTTTTAACTAAATAAAGGGCCATAACTAAAGAATCTGGTAAAGTTTGGTAAAGATCAGATAAAAAATGAAGGCCCGTATTAACGAGGCAAAATATAGCATTTTTAACTAAATCAAGAGCCATAACTCTTCTGTTACTGGTCCGACTGGTCCAACATAGAGCTAAAAATAAAAAATAAAAATAATAATAATAATAATAATGATTTAACAAAAAACAAACAAAAAAACAACAAAAAAAAACATCTGGTAAAGTTTGGCAAATATCAGATGCAAAATGAAGGCCCTATCATATGATGAGGCAAAGTATAGCATTTTTAACATCAGGGTCACCATTTGAACAAACTTGGTAGAGGACCATACGCTTATAGCAAATGCAAAGTATTAAACCTCTGGCTCTTGCAGTTCCAGAGAAGAAGATTTTTTAAGTTTTTGCCTACACAAGCCTATGTAAACTGTGACCGGGGCGGGGCCAAATGTGACACCAGGGTCATCAATTGAACAAAATTGGTAGAGGACCATAAGCTTATAGCAAATGCAAAATATTAAACCTCTGGCTCTTGCAGTTTCAGAGAAGATTTTTTAAGTTTTTCCCTATACATGTCTATGTAAAACATGTGACCCTTGGGGCGGGGCCAAATATGACCCCAGGGTCACCATTTGAACAAACTTGGTAAAGGACCATAAACTTATAGTAAATGCAAAATATGAAACCTCTGGCTGTTGTAGTTTCCGAGAAGAAGATTTTTATAAAATAAATCCTATATAAGTCTATGTAAAACTGTGACCCTCGGGGCGGGGACAAATTTGACCCCAGGGTCACCATTTGAACAAACTTAGTAGAGGACCATACGCTGATGCTACATGCAACATGCAATACATGCAATACATGCAATACATGAGAGCTCTGTGTCATGTGGTTCCAGAGAAGAAGATTTTTTTAAGTTTTTCCCTATACAAGCCCATGTAAACTGTGACCCCCGGGGCGGGGCCAAATGTGACCCCAGGGTCACCATTTGAACAAAATTGGTAAAGGACCATAAGCTTATAGCAAATGCAAAATATTAAACCTCTGGCTCTTGCAGTTTCAGAGAAGAAGATTTTTTAAGTGTTTCCCTATACATGTCTATGTAAAACATGTGACCCTTGGGGCGGAGCCAAATATGACCACAGGGTCACCATTTCAACAAAACTTGGTAAAGGACCATAAGCTTATAGTAAATGCAAAATATCAAACCTCTGGCTCTTGTAGTTTCCGAGAAGAAGATTTTTAAAAAACGAGGAAAAAGTTAACGGACGACAGACGGACGACGGACAACTCGCCATCCCATAACCTCTGCTGGCCCTTGGCCAGTAGAGCTAAAAACACAGTTAGGCCTAGAGTAGAATTTATACAGGGAATACCGCTAGATTTGGAAACAGATCAATTTCTTGACAGTAGTGTAAGAAACTTAATCATCCTGGATTATTTAATGTGTACGGCGAGTAAAGACCCCCGTATAAACGATTTGTTTACGGAAGGAAGCCATCATAGAAACCTGTCAGTGATCGCTTTCAATCAGAATCTCTACTTTATTAAAGATCCCACGCAGAGAAGAAATTGTCACTAGTTGGTGTTATTTAACAATCCGATCGACAATCAGCAAATCATGACCCTGGCTAGACAGATGTATCCCGAAAACCCTCAATATTTTATGTGCCATTTTAGCTCGTCCATGGGTAGCGGACCTTTTTCGCACTTGCTAGTGGACCTCAAACCTACGACCCAGGAATCGATGCATCTGCACAGTAATATATTAGATTGGACAATTGAATCGGATGAACAGTATATAAAGGGGCAATAATGCAACTGCAAATAGGGAGTTTACCGACGGAAATTAACCCATCAATCAAAGGACGCGATAACGATTATTCTGCCCAATATTTATCTAGTGAGGAAGAGGAAATGCCATTCTGTGACGACTGTGGCCTTATGTTTGAAAACCATCACGATTCTCGTTTTCGTTTTAATATGTTGATGTCTTTGGCCGGACACCATCGTTTTACGTGTCTCTACACGTAAAAAGATGGTGTCCGGACAAAGACATCAACATATTAAAACGAAAACGAGAACCTGAGGAAGTAGAGGATACTGATGAAAATTCCGTGTCATCGAGAAAAAAACGGTTGACTGATGACAATGATAATGATGAAGAAGGCGATAGAGAGAACGAGGAACAAAAAGTATTTAATTATTTAATGGAACGTGCGAAAGATCGTAACGAATCAGAATGGAACCGAAAGGTCAACAAATACCGAACTCAAGGAATGTCTTTAGAGGAAGCAAGGGAGAAGGCTAACGCAAAATTAGAGGACGAACGAATGAAAGCCGTTATGCGATTATACGGTCAAGTGATCAAATAAATTATTCAGCTGAGACACGGCTCGGTTCACAAAGATGTCATGTCAGATGTGTATGCATCGTGGGAAAAGGAATGCGAGTAGCGCCATACAATCGGCTTTGAGAAAAAGCATCTGACTGAAGGCATACTGCACGATGATGAAGCGAATAGCACGGATGGAGATGACAAATATGATGATGACGAACGCGATAATCCGGAGTGAACTATATTTTCATTTTGTCTTTTTGTTTCCTGTCAATAAAATTCACCTGGCTTCTAAAAAAATGAATACTTTTCACCCCCAAACAAGGAGTTAAGCGAAAGCCCTATTTTCAACACAACATTATGTAAGAGC
This sequence comes from Cyrtodaria siliqua, assembly GCA_037043455.1. Taxonomy (NCBI): domain Eukaryota; kingdom Metazoa; phylum Mollusca; class Bivalvia; order Adapedonta; family Hiatellidae; genus Cyrtodaria; species Cyrtodaria siliqua. The sequence continues at coordinate 156,287 of JAWPHD010005441.1, read as the reverse complement.
GATGGTAAACATTTTACAACAACAACGATACAAATATCGAAATAATTGTATTTGCCCCCACTCAGTGGAATACGCCAGGGATGAGAGTTGTCCCCCTTAGCGTACTTTACAACAATTCTAATTCTATAAAAGTAGGCAAACATGTTGTGTACAATTGCGATTCTATCTTCAGTCCAGTCATCAACACAGCTCCCATGTGAAAGCATGTAAAATATATAGTGTCTTTTGAAAACATAGCCGCTTGATATCTCTCTGGCTCATACGTTCCTCCATACCGTTCCATAATCCGGATTACAGAAGGTCTTCCTTTCCAACTTGAACTAGGCGGAAATGGTAGATATCTCCAAAGTTTATAACTTGAAGTTTCATCCCATTATTTGAACTAGTCTGGTAATTTAGCTTCTTTCACTTACGTCACTTGTCCATTGACCATGATTGTTCCGTTGGTAAACAGCATACAATGGCTCTGTGCGTGATTCCACAAAGCTGCCGAGAATTTACTTGGATCGTAAACGATATTGCTACATTGCGATGTGAATTTTCTCAAATATATATTGTAGTGAAGATCCACAATACACACCACGTGTGTAATCTTTTTTTTTTTTTTTAAATAAAGTCCACCAATCCGCTAAAACCAATAATCACAAAATCAGCATCGTCAATGTTATATATAAAATATCGACCATTGTTAGCTGCTCTCTTAGGAAAGTAACGATTGGTTAAACATTCCAGCGGTTAATTTGTCAGATCCACCACCATTAGATATTAGCAACAGAGTGATCACATTTAATGTTCCATGGAAATGCATCGTTATCTGCTCTGGCCGACCATCTCCCTATGAGGACAACATTCTTGGCACAATTCTCTATCGTGGTTTTGATCCATATAGCAGGGTACCACATTGTTCAATGCCGAAACATAACAACGTATTAATCTTAGGCCGTTCTTCAATTCTTCAAATTGATCAAATGTTAATGACACTCCTTTTCTTGGGGCGCAAAGGTCTGCAGTATTGTCCGGTAACCAAAACCGTCTGGTGTCTACAACGGGGAACCCGCTCATAACACTCACAAACCAATGACCGCCGATATGTCTGCGATAAAGTGTATCCAATGATTTCTGTTCCATTCATCTACGTGAATGATAATCTCCGGTAAAATCGAATATAGTTCGTTTCACCTCTGTAGTGACAGAGCTATTCCTTTCATCGTGGGTATAGGTTCTCCGTTACTGTACACTAAGTAATTCGCGAATGTGTATGTACGCAATTCCTTTTAATACGCTGTCGAACAAGTAGCATTCTTTGCCGAGATGGTGAAGGTATCTCGTGTTATCTCGTGTTGAGGCGTTTTGTCTGTACACCTCTTCTATCCAACATCTTGTTGTCTTGATTCTTTTCTCTTCCAGCCATGTCGCTAATAAACATAAAATAGTTACAAACATGTGCATCCTTCGGTATCTAAATGAACACTAATAAGTTTGAGACGCTAGCGTGTCCTTTGTATATGATCATTCTAACCAATCCAAATGTATATGATATATATGAAAACGCCGAGTCACTCTCACGTTATAGTGAAATGACCTAAAACGATAAGAACGCTGTTGTACACTGAAACGCAAAAGAAACGCAACACGGGAATTTCCGCTATATATTGTATGTACGTTAAATACAGTACTGAAATGGCTCAGTTTTTCAAAGAGCAACTTCAACATTTATTTGTTACAAGGTGTAGTGTGATTAAAACGTCTACAACATCACAGTTGTGTCCTTTCTCTAATTAACTGCAACTGTTATTTTACAAAACATTTTGGGATTTCTTTGGAATATTTGTTGTGCAATTAAATGTGAAGTATATACAATATATAGCGGAAATTCCCGTGTTGCGTTTCTTTTGCGTTTCAGTATATAGACCCTTCTTGCCACGGTAATCATCTCTATTAATAGACGTACATGTTGGAACTCGTCTTTGAAAAAAAGAAGCTGACGCATATGGATTTCTAAATATAGTCGTGACGTCATCACATTCTTCACAATCACTAATTTAATATCGTTACCACACCACCTTTCCCACAAAGAGGCCTACCTGTAGTCCCAGGGCCAATGTTGGTAAGATGGTTGCATCTATCTGTTCATGCCCAATAAGCGTATACATGTATATGATTATAAAGTGGGAATCTCAACAGTTTCCAAGTTATGATCCAAAGGCTATTTCTCAAAATCAAGGGCCAAAAATGTTTTTCAAGCTTGTCCGAGCTTTTATTAATATTAACAATCTGACCAAGCTTGCAAACGATCGGATAAAAAATAAAGGCCCGATCTTGATTACGAGGTAAAAGTTAACGGACGATGGACGGACGACGGACGGACGACGGAAACTTGCCATCCCATAAGCCTTTGACCAGTAGAGCTAAACATGAGACCCCTGAGTCGTGGCCCGGCCATATTTGACAATGAGGACTTCATTTAAACAAACTTGATAGGATAATTTATAAAAAAAATCTGTTCAGTGGTTTTTGAGATTATTTTTAAGTTTTAAACTTTGATGACCACAGCGGCCATCTTGGATATCGTGACGAAGCTAGTTTTAACAAATTTGAAAATCACTGACCTAACGAGGATTAACAAGTTGTACAGTCAAGTCACCAGGATAAGAAATGTCCATGCCCATTTCTTATCCTGGTGACTTGACTGTACAACTTGTATAGTCTATAATGACTATTTTCATCAATGACAAAACATACCATATAATATGTCTGTATTCATAAACGATTAAACATAACATATCATATCTGCATTCATAAATGTGAAAACATACCATCTAATGAATGTATTGTCTGTACATAAATGTCTGTATTCATAAATGACCAAATAAACAAACAACATATAATGTCTGCATTCATAAATGACATAAAATATCATTTAAAGTATGTATCCATAAATGTCTGTATTCATAAATGTACGTATTCATGAATGACTAAACATACCGTATAATGTCTGTATTCATGAATGACTAAATATACCATATAATGTCTGTATTCATGAATGACTAAACATACCATGTAATGTCTGTATTCATGAATGACTAAACATACCATATAATGTCTGTATTCATGAATAACTAAATATACCATATAATGTCTGTATTCATAAATGACACAACCTACCATAAAATGTCTGCATTCATAAATGACTAAAGATACCATATAACGTCTCTATTCATAAAAACATACCATATAATGTCTGTATTCATAAATGACTAAAGATAAATGACTAAAGATACAATATAATGTCTGTATTCATAAATGACTAAACATACTGTCTATATTCATAAATAACAAAACATACCATATCATGTCTGTATTCATAAATGATTTACCATACCATATACTGTCTTGCTTTCATGAATGACTAACCATAACCATATAATGTCTGTATTCATAAATGATTTACCATACCATATACTGTCTTGCTTTCATGAATGACTAAACATAACCATATAATGTCTGTATTCATGAATGACTAAATATACCATATAATGTCTGTATTCATGAATGACTAAACATACCATGTAATGTCTGTATTCATGAATGACTAAACATACCATATAATGTCTGTATTCATGAATGACTAAATATACCATATAATGTCTGTATTCATGAATGACTAAACATACCATAAAATGTCTGTATTCATAAATGACTAAATATACCATATAATGTCTGTATTCATGAATAACTAAATATACCATATAATGTCTGTATTCATAAATGACACAACCTACCATAAAATGTCTGCATTCATAAATGACTAAAGATACCATATAACGTCTCTATTCATAAAAACATACCATATAATGTCTGTATTCATAAATGACTAAAGATAAATGACTAAAGATACAATACAATGTCTGTATTCATAAATGACTAAACATACTGTCTATATTCATAAATAACAAAACATACCATATCATGTCTGTATTCATAAATGATTTACCATACCATATACTGTCTTGCTTTCATGAATGACTAAACATAACCATATAATGTCTGTATTCATAAATGATTTACCATACCATATACTGTCTTGCTTTCATGAATGACTAAACATAACCATATAATGTCTGTATTCATAAATGATTTACCATACCATATACTGTCTTGCTTTCATGAATGATTAAACATAACCATATAATGTCTGTATTCATAAATGATTTACCATACCATATACTGTCTTGCTTTCATGAATGACTAAACATAACCATATAATGTCTGTATTCATAAATGATTTACCATACCATATACTGTCTTGCTTTCATGAATGACTAAACATAACCATATCATGTTTTCATTCATAAATAACAAAACATACTATATAATGCTTGTATTTACAAATGACTAAACATACCAAATAATGTCTGCATTCATAAATAACAAAACATACTATATACTGTCTGTATTCATCAATGACTTCACATATCATATGATGTCTGCAATCATAAATAACAAAACATACCACGTAATGTCTAATGTCTGCCTTCTTAAATGACAAAACATACCATATAATGTATGCATTCATAAATGACAAAACATAACAAATAATGTCTGCATTCATACATAACAAAACACGCTATATAATGTTTTTATTCGTAAAAGACAAAACATACTAATATAATGCTTGTATTCATAAATAACGAAACATACCATATAATGTTTATTTTCATAAATGACTATACATACAATATAATATCAGCATTCATCAATGATAAACATAAGATACAATGTCTGCCTTCAGAAATGACAAAACATACCATATAATGTCTGCATTCAAAAATGACTAAACATACCTTATAATGTCTGCATTCATAAATAACTAAACATACCATATAATGCCTGCATTCATAAATAACTAAACATACCATATAATGTCTGCATTCAGAAATGACTAAACATACAATATAATGCCTGCATTCAGAAATAAAAAACATAAGGTCAATGACCTTGACGCTCTATTGATAGGTTTTTGATAGCTAGATCAGCATTCCTGAGAAGTTTCATGAAAATCCGTCTCAAGTAGTTTCAGAGCAGTAGTCGTTACAAGTTTTCTTTATATAACTCTATGTAAACAAAGATGGCTGCTGGCGGCCATGTTTAACGTCGAATCAAAATAATTTTTGACAAGGATCAACAGCATGTCATACTGATCATTTTAGAAAAAGTCCCATATCAATATCACATAGTTTTCAAGAACTAGTCGCTACAAACTTGTTTTTTGAAAATCTATTTTTAGCCGTGGCGGCCATCTTAAATTTCCGGCCGACCTCAAATTTTGCTTGAATCAATTAGACATCAAGAGTAACATTCCTGGGAAGTTTCATGAAAATCCGTCAAGTAGTTTCAGAGGAGTAGTCGCTACACGTTTTCATTATATAACTCTAAGTAAACAAAGATGGCCGCTGACAATGATCAACATCATTCCATACTGATCATTTTAGAAAAAGTCCCATATCAATATCACTTATAGTTTTCAAGAAGTACTCGCTAAAAACTTCTTTTTTAAAAAATCTAATTTTAGCTGTGGCGGCCATCTTGAATTTCTGGCCGATCTGAAATTTTAATAGGATCAATTAAACATTAAGAGCAACATTCCTGTGAAGTTTCATGGAAATCCGTCGAGTAGTTTCAGGGGAGTAGTCGCTACAAGGTTTTACTAAATAACTCTATGTAAACAAAGATGGCCGCTGGCAGCCATGTTTAACGTCGAATCAAAACGATTTTCGATAAAGACCAGCATCATGTCATGCTGATCATTTTAGAAAAAGTCCCATATCAATATCACTAAGAGTTTTCAAGAAGTAGTCGCCACAAACTTGTTTTTTAAAAAATGTATTTTTAGATTTGGCGGCCATCTTGGATTTTACATCAACATGAATTTTTGCTAAGATCAACTAGACTTCATGGGCAACATTTCTTTAAAGTTTTATGAAAATCCATTCAGTAGTTTCAGAGGAGTAGTCGCTATAAAAAAAGTTTACGGACGGACAGACGGACGACGGACACCGCACCACGGCATAAGCTCTGCTGATCTCTGATCAGTAGAGCTAAAAATACTATATAATGTTTGTATTCATATATGAATAAACATAGCATATAATGTCTGCACTCATATATGCCTAAACATACCGTATAATATCTGCATTCAGAAATGACTAAACATACCATATAATGTCTGCATTCTTAAATAAATAAAAAATACTATAAAATGTCTGTATACATACATACATAAAAAACTTATCATATAATATCTGCATTCATAAATAATAAAACATATCATATAATGTATGTATTCATACATGACTCAACATGTCATATAATGTCTGTATTCAAAAATGACTAAACATGCCATATAATGTCTGCATTCATAAATTACAAAACATACCATATAATGTCTGCATTCATCAATTACAAAACATACCATAAATTGTCTGCATTCATAAATTACAAAACATGCCATATAATGTCTGTATTCATAAACGACTAAACATACACTATAATGTCTGCATTCATAAATAACAAAACATACCATTTCATTTTTGCATTCATAAATAACTATACATATATGCATTCAGAAATGACTAAACATACCTTATAATGTTTGCATTCATAAATAACAAAAAAATACTATATAATGTTTGAATACATATATGAATAAACATACCATATAATGTATGCATTCATATATAACAAAACATATCAAATATGTATTCATACATGACTAAACATGGCATATAATGTCTTTATTAAAAAATGACTAAACATATCATATAATGTCTGCATTCATAAATGAGAAAACATACCATATAATTGTCTGCATTCATAAATTACAACACATACCATATAATGTCTGTATTAATAAACGACTAAACATACCATATAATGTATTCATTCATAAGTAACAAAACATACCATATAATGTCTGCATTCATAAATTACAACACATACCATATAATGTCTGTATTAATAAACGACTAAACATACCATATAATGTCTGCATTCATAAATAACAAAACATACCATTTCTTTTTTGCATTCATAAATGACTAAACACATCATATAATGTCTGTATTCATCAACGACTAAACATACCATATAATGTCTGCTTTCATAAATGACTAAACATACCATAAAATGTCTGCATTCATTAATGACAAAACATAACAAATAATGTCTGAATTTATAAATGACTAAACAAACGATAAAATGCCTACATTCATAAATGACTAAACATACCATTTCATTTTTGCATTCATAAATGACTAAACATACCATATAGTGTCTGCATTCATAAATGACTAAGCATACCATAAAATGTCAGCATTTATTAATGACAAAACATACCATATTGCCTCTGCATTCATAAACAACAAAACATACCATATAATGTCTGTATTCGTAAATGACTATAAATATCATAAAATGTCTGCATTCGTAAATGACAAACCATACCATATAATGTCCACATTTATAAACTAGAACTATCACTGAAGTTGACGAATACCCCCGCTTTTTTGCTATAGCCGATGATAAGAAATTCTAAGTAAAACAAAGGTCCATACTTCTGTGAAAAAACTGTACAATCGGAAAACCATTCATCATATGTGAACTGTATGTCAGGTGTAATAACAATCCATGAAAAGTGTTAAGTGAAAGCCACATGAAGTTCATTATGGAGTGAAACATTCTAAGTCAAGTAAAGGGCCATAATTCTGTAATAAATTAGACATAAACAATGTGTGATGTAGAAGGACATAAGGTAATCAGTTGTTACGTGTACATGACGTTTGGGAACAATCAATTCGAAAATGTTTGAGATAAAACGTTAACAGGTCATTATACAACATTAGAGTGGAAAATTCTAAGTCAAACAAATGTCCATAATTCTGTAATAAATTAGGCAATCAATGATGGGTGAATGTTGAGGGACATCAGGTCATCAGTTGTTATGTGTACATGAAGTTTGGGAACAATCAACTCGAAAATGTTTGAGAAAAAGGTATTAACAGGTCATTATACAATATTAGAGTGGACAATTCTAAGTCAAAGAAAGAGGCATAGTTTTAAAATAAAATTAGGCAATCAATGATGGGCGATGTACAGGGAAATAAGGTCATCAGTTGTTATGTGTATAAACGTTTGGGAACAATAAATTCAAAAATGTTTGAGAAAAAAATGAGTTTAGAGTGGAAAATTCAAGTCAACCAAAGGGCCATAATTACGTAATAAATAAGGCAATCAATGATGGATGATGTACATTGACATAAGGTAATCAGTTGTTATGTGTACATGAGGTTTGGGAACAATCAATTCGAAAATGCTTGAGAAAAAAATGTCATTATACAATATTAGAGTGGAAAATTCAAGTCAAACACAGGGCCATAATTCTGTAATAAATTAGGCAGTCAATGATGGATGATGTATAGGGACATAAGGTCATCAGTTGTTATGTGTACATGACGTTTGGGAACAATCAAATCGAAAATGTTTGAGAAAAAAATGTCATTATACAATATTAGACTGGAACTTTCTAAGTCAAACAAACAAACAAATTAGGCAATCAATAATGGGTGATGTACAGGGACATAAGGTCATCAGTTGTAAATGACGTTTGGGAACGATCAATTTAAAAATGTTTGAGAATAAATATGTTAACAGGTCATTATACAATATTAGAGTGGAAAATTCTAAGTCAAACAAAGGGCCATAATTCTGTAATAAATTAGGCAATCAGTGATGGGTGATGTAGAGGGACAACCCATTCAAAAGTGTTCGAGATATGGAAGTATTAAGAATGTGTTACGCGACGGGATGCGACGGGACGCGACGGGACAAACATGTGCTACGAGAAGTGATGCAGCGTGACTGGAAATTGGGGACAATGTGATTCCTATAAAGCCCCACTTCACTTTGTGAAAGCGGCGGTATAATTAAAAAACATACAATATACTGTCAGTATTTATAAACGACGAAACATACCCTATAATGTCTGCATTCATAAATAACAAAACATACCATATAATGTATGTATTCACACCATATAATGTCTGCATTCATAAATTACGAAACATACCATATAATGTCTGTATTCATTTACATGACGTTTGGGAACAATCAATTCGAAAACGTTTGAGAAAAAAATGTGTTAACATGTTGTTTAGCGCAGATAAAATTATTCGAGTCACCCTTACAAAAACGTTGTTTTCAGATAAGTAGATATACATTACTGCTATTGTTTTGCTGTTATTAGCATATTGTGCTTGCACATTGTGTAAGGCACTGTCAATATAGTATTTGTTACGACGATTTCAACAGATCTCTATTATTATAGATCTACAGTAGCTTTAGTGCTTTTTTCGATTAGTCTATCGAAACTATATCATTATAGTTTCATTATCCGATCGAGGATTTCAGTATGTCAAATTGGGTAACGTTGTTTACCAGTGTTTTTGTTTTCACACATAAATTATACAGTAGGCGTTAATTAGCGCTGTAGTAGAGGACCCGGTAACGGGATGCTGATTACGACGGCAGAGGATGGGCTTAGATGCTGGAAGAAGGTTACCTGTGCTATAAATAGTGCATTTAATTGTTGCGGCCCAGTAAGAAATATTAAAAACTGAGATAAGCAGATCATATTCATGCGGTTTGTACAGTAGTATTACACTTTAGAGATCATGATCTGGAAGGTAGTGATATCGTGTTGATTGATTTAGAATCGAATGATTTATGCTGCCCGCTATACTCACCAGAACAGTTTGCTCTTGACCTTTTGAGTTATGCATCGTATATTGTTGTGGGATTGAATGTAAAGAAAGCAGTCATTTTGCAAGTTATGCACATACTCCGAGTACAGTTCTCATGTTACTCGGGCCAATGTTGCTATTCAAAACCTGGTAGCCACTACTGACTTATTCTATTAGAGGAATAGGGAATTATGGAACTGTACTGATTACGTGTTCAGTCATGATGGCATTCATTTGTCTTATGGCATTGGCTACCCAAGATACATTGTGACTTGTCGGAGATTGTTTAATTCGGGTGAGCCGTTGGAATAAATAATGTAAATAAGTGACGGTTAAATTTAGTTGGCAATCTAAGAGTTATATCAAGTGGCACGGAACCTATAATAACAATGCTATATATATAAGTATAAATAAAGATGCGGGCATATTAAACATGTCTTAACATGTAATATTCCGAAGGCTATATATAACGTCACTTGTTGTATGAAGACAGTAGATTTGCATGTATTTGTCGGTCAAATCATGTATTATTATGAGCTGCATGTATTTTGCAGATACTAAAAGTCGTTGTATGCAGACGATAAACTTGCATGTTTGTGTAGGTCAAATTATTTATCATTTTCTATATGTATTTTGCAGATATTTACCGTCAATCGTTGTATGAAGATGTTAGACTTACATGTATTTGTAGGTCACATGAGCTGCATGTATTTTGCAGATATTTAGGCCAAAAATAAAAAGTTGTTTGTTTCCGCTAACATCCCAAAAAAAAATAGGGTAGGTAGGTAGGCATAACTTTTTTTTTTTCGATAACTTTTTTTTTATTTAAGAGGCAAATTGTGTGCTATAGGTATGTGAACTGACAGCATTGTACACAGTTTATCATTGACAAGGCATGTTTGTGCTACACATAGTATCAACCTACAGCATTGTACACAGTTTATCATTGACAAGGCAAGTTTTGTGCTATACATAGTATCAACCTACAGCATTGTACAAAGTTTATCATTGACAAGGCAAGTTTTGTGTTATACATAGTATCATCCTACAGCATTGTACACAGTTTATCATTGACAAGGCAAGTTTTGTGTTATACATAGTATCAACCTACAGCATTGTACACAGTTTATCATTGACAAGGCAAGTTTTGTGCTATACATAGTATCAACCTACATCATTGTACAAAGTTTATCATTGACAAGGCAAGTTTTGTGTTATACATAGTAATATCTTTGAAACTGTGACCTTTTCCACTTTTGTTTTTGACAGTGTTGACTGGGTTCATTTAGCAATTTGTAACGACAAGGTGGCAGGAGTTTTACACTCGTTGGAACTGACAAAAACACTCACAAACTGCTGGAGGGGCGAGTGGATTTTTCGAGACCTGACAGTTGTGACAGAATTTCAAGTGCCTGTTGTATTTTGATGGTAAAAAATGACAACATGAATTTAAATGCATGCTATCATTTTTTACCATTAAAAATACTAGTGAAAACTTGATTTCACACAGTTTTAATACCATCAAACATCATGGTGTTTCAGAGCAAAATTTTCTTGATAAATATTTACTTCTGTACTTTTTTATCTTACAATTAACAGCTATTATAAAGGATTTAAATTTATCGACAAAAAAGGAAATGTGACAAAACCTCGTAAGAATTTTCTCCATTGATGTTGGTGGAAACCAGGGTCTTCACAAGGTTGATGGCTTGAGGATGATATGAAAGAAATAGTTCGTAGAATGTCCAAGAGAGTAGACACACTGAATTTTTTTGTATAGGCTTGTTATTGTGAGGGCAGATGCCCAAATTCACGGCCAAAATACACGTTGGCCGATCCGTGGAGGCTGCCATATTGGATCGACTGCTGACGATAAAAACGAGGACAACCAAATGAATACGTTTTTCGTACTCATTTATTTCGTTCCGTCTACGTTTCGCAAACATTTTCTTTCGTACCCAACAATTTTCGTACCAAAATCGGAAAAAAAAGTTTAGGGTCGGGGGGTAAAATTAGGGTCGGTCGGGTTAGTGGAAACAAACAACTTTTTTTTTACGCCTTAGCGTCAATCATTGTATGAATACGTTATATTTTCATGTATTTGTAGGTCACATGGGCTGCATGTATTTTGCACACATTTAGCGTCAATCATTGTATGAAGACCTTAGACTTACACGTATTGTCGGTCACATGAGCTGCATGTATTTTGCACATATTTAGCATCAGTCATTTTATGAAGATGTTCGACTTACATGAATTTGTAGGTCACATGAGCTGCATGTATTTTGCACATAATTAGCGTCAATCGTTGTATAAAGATGTTAGACTTACATGTATTTGTAGGTCACATGAGCTGCATGTATTTTGCACATATTTAGCGTCAATCGTTGTATAAAGATGTTAGACTTACATGTATTTGTAGGTCACATGAGCTGCATATATTTTGCAGATATTTACCGTCAATCGTTGTATGAAGATGTTAGACTTACATGTATTTGTAGGTCATATGAGCTGCATGTATTTTGCAGATATTTAGCGTCAATCATTGTATGAATACGTTATATTTTCATGTATTTGTAGGTCACATCGGCTGCCTGTATTTTGCACACATTTAGCGTCAATCATTGTATGAAGACCTTAGACTTACATGTATTGTCGGTCACATGAGCTGCATGTATTTTGCACATATTTAGCATCAGTCATTTTATCAAGATGTTCGACTTACATGAATTTGTAGGTCACATGAGCTGCATGTATTTTGCACATAATTAGCGTCAATCGTTGTATAAAGATGTTAGACTTACATGTATTTGTAGGTCACATGAGCTGCATGTATTTTGCACATATTTAGCGTCAATCGTTGTATAAAGATGTTAGACTTACATGTATTTGTAGGTCACATGAGCTGCATGTATTTTGCACATATTTAGCGTCAATTGTTGTATAAAGATGTTAGACTTACATGTATTTGTAGGTCACATGAGCTGCATGTATTTTGCACATATTTAGCGTCAATCATTGTATGAAGATGTTAGACTTACATGTATTTTAGGTCACATGAGCTGCATGTATTTTGCACATATTTAGCGTCAATTGTTGTATAAAGATGTTAGACTTACATGTATTTGTAGGTCACATGAGCTGCATGTATTTTGCACATATTTAGCGTCAATCATTGTATGAAGATGTTAGACTTACATGTATTTTAGGTCACATGAGCTGCATGTATATTGCACATATTTAGCGTCAATCGTTGTATAAAGACCTTAGACTTACATGTATTTGTAGGTCACATTCGCTGCATGTATTTATTGTCAATCGTTGTATGAAGACGTTAGACATACATGTATTTGTAGGTCACATGGGCTGCATGTATTTTGAACATATTTAGCGCCAATCACTGTATGAAGATGTTAGACTTACATGTATTTGTAGGTCACAAGAGCTGCATGCATTTTGCAGATATTTAGTGTCAATCGTTGTAGGAAGACGTTAGACTTACATGTATTTGTAGGTCACATGAGCTGCATGTACTTTGCAGATATTTAGCGTCAATCATTATATGAAGACGTTAGACTTACATGTATTTGTAGGTCACATGAGCTGCATGTATTTTGCAGATATTTATTGTCAATCGTTGTATGAAGATGTTAGACTTACATGTATTTGTAGGTCACATGAGCTGCATGTATTTTGCAGATATCTACCGTCAATCGTTGTATGAACACGTTAGACATACATGTATTTATAGGTCACACAAGCTGCATGTATTTTGCAGATATTTAGCGTCAGTCGTTGTATGAAGACGTTAGACATACATGTATTTATAGGTCACATGAGCTGCATGTACTTTGCAGATATTTAGCGTCAATCATTCTATGAAGACGTTAGACTTACATGTATGTGTAGGTCACATGATCTGCATGTATTTTGCGGATATTTAGTGTCAAACAATGGAGATGTTAGACTCTCATGTATTTGTAGGTCACATGAACAGTATGTATTTTGCAGATATTTAGCGTCAATCATTCTATGAAGACGTTAGACTTACATGTATTTGTAGGTCACATGAGCTGCATGTACTTTGCAGATATTTAGCGTCAGTCATTCTATGAAGACGTTCGACATACATGTATTTGTAGGTCACATGATCTGCATGTATTTTGCAGATATATAGCGTCAATCGTTGTATGAATACGTTAGACTTGCATGTATTTGTAGGTCACATGAGCTGCATGTATTTTGAACATATTTAGCGCCAATCATTGTATGAAGATGTTAGACTTACATGTAATTGTAGGTCACATGATCTGCATGTATTTTGCAGATATTTAGCGTCAGTCGTTGTATGAAGACGTTAGACTTACATGTATTTGTAGGACACATGAGCTGCATGTATTTTGCAGATATTTAGTGTCAATAGTTGAAGACCTTAGACTTACATGTATTTGTAGGTCACATGATCTGCATGTATTTTGCAGATATTTAGTGTCAATAGTTGAAGACCTTAGACTTACATGTATTTGTAGGTCACATGATCTGCATGTATTTTGCAGATATTTAGTGTCAGTCATTGTATGGAGATGTTAGACTCTCATGTATTTGTAGGTCACATGAGCTGCATGTATTTTGCAGATATTTAGTGTCAATCGTTGTATGTAGACGTTAATATTATTTGTCGTGTATACATTATAATTGCTGCACTTGCATATGCTATGGCGCATTGATGTATACTATCAATGTTATCAGATGGATTGTTTTGTAATTTTGAGGTCATCATTAGGTTTACATGTATTTGTAGGTAAAACATTAATATAGTATACAGGTATTTGTGTACATTGTTTATATTGCAGTTTAAGGTATGTTAAGCTTTACAGTTATAACTGACACTATATTATGTACTTTTTGTATCACATTTGCTTTGTAATACTTGTTGGAGGGGCTGTATTCTGTGGATGCTACTATTCCTGTTGAACGAATAAACCTTTTCTTTGTGCACTCAAATGTTGTGAACAAAAAGGCAAGGTTCATTTAATTGAACAACTGCTTATATATGGTACAGCTTTGTTTACCGATATTGCTTACAAATTTCATTCAAGTTCTACATGCATTGGGGATTATACCCTAATTAATATATATATTTCTCCGAAAATGGACTCCGAAGCGGTTATCCAGGCTGCAGCAGAAAGCTGCAAATCCAAAAAGAAAGACAGAAACAGATGAGGTACAAGTGCAGCAACCTGGTATCACTGTTAATAACAATGACAGATATAATAAAATGCGGATGCCGTGTTCTTGGCGCTTGAGAACAGGGGTGTCATACCGCAGGCTCAACCGGAACAAGCACGTTCCAACAGGTAAATAAAATTGGAACACGACAGTTTGGTCACCGGAGCGGAAAAGGATGTCACACACAAAGTGAAACAGGCGTTAGCACTGCCTAACAATGACACATCCATTAACAGATAATTCGTTTCAAGAGGGCTTTCCAAGAAGCTCCGTATCTGTGTCGTACGCCATTCAAAATTCCAGATTGCATGCTGTCGATTATAAATGGTGATGCTCAACGCATTCGTGCTCCAGCAGTTTGTGATAGAACCAAGTTTAATTTCAATGATTATGCATATTGCCGGGTTAATAACATTCAGGTAGAATTACCTGTTACCGAGGTGTTGTTAGTCAATTTCCTTGCTTCAAGCCCAGTATCGTGTAAATACCACAGATTATTACGTATCTGCATTGGCGTACATTAACAGCCGTTTTGGTTACGCAGATTTCAGTAATTCATTCTTCGTCAAGCAGTATTTGAAAGGAGCAAATAATTTGTGGCAGTCTTAATTCAAACTGATACGCGCCTTGCCGTTACATACACATTGTTAAAGAAAATTGTATTGGCCCTTTCACATACAATTAACAATTACCTCACTAGAATTACCTTCTCTACAATGTGCATTTTGGCCTTTCATGGGTTCCTTCGTATAGACGAAATCTGTGTGAAATCGTCGCAAAGTTATGTTGGCGTAATGTAATATGGCGACTTGGGGGTCATATATTCCGATAAAGGTATATAGTACGGTTCGAAATTATTCTCAGGAAATATAAACACAGTCAACAAGCTGCCACATTATGTTTTTGCCAGTGAATTACATGACCAAGTTGTGTGTCCTGTTGCCGCCATCAAATGTATTTAGCCTATGCGTCTCATTCTGGCGGGCCATTGTTTCGGTTACCTTAGCCAATGCGTCTCATTCTGGCGGGCCATTGTTTCAGTTACCTAATGGTCAAGCCGTTTCATACTCATTATTTAATGTACACTTTCGAAATGCAATTGCATTTCTTGGGTTTGACAATAATCGGTACAAGTCGCACTCATTCGTAACCAGCTGCAACTCATGCTGTCATTCAGGTTTTCGGAAGATGCTATCAAGAAAAATGGATCGCTGGAAGCCTAAAGCATTACACAATTATATCTTCGATTTCTGGACATCAAACAAGGCAGCTTTCGAGTACTTAATCTACCGGTATTGCACATTCGTTTTATAATTGCTGAGGTTTACAAATGTTAAGTTGTGTAGTTGTTAATGATAGACCCCCATATGAAAAAAAAAGGGGTAACAAAACACTATAACAAAACATGAATGCTATACTAGTATTTTATTAGTGCAGAATTAGTATCACAAATGACATGCAAATGAGGTTAACAAAATACTAATAAAACACTAACAAAACACTATTAACAAAACACCAATAAAACACTGTTCAATAACAAATACTAATGCTGTACTGAAATCTGAATATTAAACAAAACACCAATAAAATACTGAAACAAAACACTAATAAAAGACTCCTAACAAAACATCAATGCAACACTGTTAACAAAACATCAATGCAACACTGTTACAAAACATCAATGCAACACTGTTAACAAAACATCAATGCAACACTGTTAACAAAACATCAATGAAACACTGTTAACAAAACACTAATGATGTACTGTTTGGCTGCGTGGCGCAGTCGGTAGCGCGGCGGATTTGTAACCGGAGGCCCCCGGTTCAATCCTCCGTGTTGCCACTGAGTTCCGTCGGTGTGTTCTTGGGCAAGACACTTTCCCTTAGCCTCGTCCGTCGGATGAGGACGTAAACCGGGCGGTCCCGTGTATCGGTCTATCCTCCGAGCACGTTAAAGAACCATAGAATCTATTCCATAATAAGAGTAGGGCAGGTTCCTGGATTCCTATGTATCCTTCCCTCTCTCTGGGGCGGCTCTAAATAACCTATACTGTGTTGATGAACAACATTCAATTCAATTAACTGTTCAGCAATACACATATAGAATACTTTTAACGAAAATACTAATAAAACACTAACAAAATTAATGCAAAAAATATATATTTAACAAAACACACACAAAATCAGTAAAAAAATAGAACTTTCACAACTTTGAGTATACAGTTTGTGTATATCACGCATCAAAACAATAAACAAAGGAGAGAAAATGTCAATAATTGACAAATGCCCCCAAAACATGTGTGACCTCTGACCCTAAGAGTGACCTTGGTCTTTGAGGGAAAAAATAAATAAAATTAAGACAATTAAAAACTGAACACAACCTACTGGTAGACATTAACATTAAGAACTGCTTCAAAATAATGTGTTATCTTTCTATGTCCCTTTTACTTTAGACAGTCACAAGCCTATCTCTGCAACTCATGTTACAGCATTAGTGGAAAATATACATTGTGAAAAATAATAATAAACAGTTTTGCATCCAATGGTAAATCCATTTTCACTGTCCATTCTTCCATTCAACTTGAAGACTGTTGTCTAGATCTCAAACCCTGAAAGTTAATGTAAATAGTTTTATGTTAATAGTTGTTTATGAATTTATAATATTTTTGTTAATAAGGCATTCAAAATGTATAAATATACAGCTTTAAAGTATTATTTGCAATTGTTAAACTGACATGCTATTACACTTTTGGCATTATTATTTGAGTTCTAATAATTTATAGTTTGGTAAGGTATTGGTATAAAGTATCTAAGGAACATATATTAAGAGTAAATTATAACCACTGTCATAAAACAGTAAATTCATCAAATTACATCAATTCATATAGTCAACTATTATGTTACCAACACCTTAAGTTCACATCTTGTCATACAAGTTTTTTTTTAAGTACATACATGTACAAAAGATTATTTAAACAAACATTATACTTACCATTATGTGATAAGAAATCAAATTAATCATTGTCCTGATGTAAACTTCAATGTTGTGCAACTGTCAGACATAATCAGCAGGAGTTATCCTTAATTTGATCAGCTGAAAGAAATTTAAATAAGCATGAGTTCTACTTTATCACTGTTCTTATATAAGACATACAGATGAATATATATGCACGAATCAGATGAAACATTAACTTCAGTAAAGAAATTAGCTCATAAAACAACTATAAGTAAACAATTATTTTCAGAGCTTTCTCAATTAGCAACCATATAAACATAAAGGAAGAATGTCTTGCCATAATGATATATTAATAGTAGTAGAGGTTTAAAGTAAGTTACTTACCTGAATAATCACAAAATAGTGTTCTTTAATTCCTGCCTGTGTTTCTGGTTGAGTTTAAAATCCATCAATGCATTAAATGTTTCATTATAGTTTTTTATGTTCCACCATTTGTTTTTCATTGTAACCAGGTCTTCAACTAATTCACATTAAGTGCTACATTCTGTAACTCAAGTTTAAAAATCCTAAAGTGCACATGTTTCTTCATAACTATAGCTTTGTATACATTTTCAGTTTTTCAAATCCAAACTGCTAAATTAATGTAAACCAATCCACACCTAGACTTGAGTTAGAGGCAATTTGTAGGGTTTGCAGGTTTTTATTCTGAGCTGCCATATACAACATATAATGCCAGATGGATAATGGATGGTCAGTTCCCCCTAAGTTCCCCAACATCTGTTTAGTGTTATCTAGACATTTCATGTCTGAAAGGTTGGGAGAGTGGCCACAATTATAAAGGAGTCAGGACAACTGAAATGGACGTGCTACAAAACAAACAGTATGGTCCCATCTTGTTGGTTGATTCAACATTGGGGTGTGTACCATACTCTATATACAGTAATTAATACTTATATGTGACTGAATTAGTATATTAAAATATTCTTTTAATATTGACAAAGATATGTCTTGCCTCTTTTAACATGACTCATGCAATTGATGAATCAAACTGTGCCCTACAGTAAATAATGTGGTACTGTGGCAAGTCTATATTCCTGCAAGCGTTCTCAGTGACTAGATGATCAGCTCCAAGTTAATGGGGGATCATCTGTTAATTGGGAAATTATGAATCTACATATTAGGTCTGGTTAATTAAACATTCATTACAGGCTTATCACAATGCTGAATTGAACATTTGGATAAAATGTCAAATGATATATATCTTCATTGTTACAAGTCAATATAATTTATTTCTGCAAATCTACTAAATATTTAATTTAAATAACTGCATATCTCACTAAAAATTTATTCTTTCTAACTATTATCAATTGTAATGTCATAAACAGAATCCCAAAATGTGACAATGAAATAAGTTTTATATTAATTTA
Organism: Cyrtodaria siliqua; assembly: GCA_037043455.1. Lineage (NCBI taxonomy): Eukaryota > Metazoa > Mollusca > Bivalvia > Adapedonta > Hiatellidae > Cyrtodaria > Cyrtodaria siliqua. The sequence continues at coordinate 136,879 of JAWPHD010005441.1, read as the reverse complement.
ATTTTAATTGCAGACTTATTTTTATATTATAATTTATAAATATCTACTGTTTAAATATTTTGATTCATATGGATGTGTGGAAGTCATAGAACAAATACACTGAATGTTGTTTAACGGCTCAGCCATCAACACAGTATATGTTAATTAGAGCCGCCCTAGAGAGAGGGGAAGGATATAAAGGAATCCGGGAACCTGCCTTACTCTTATTATCGAATAGATTCCTATGGTTCTTTAACATGCTCGGAGGATAGACCGATACACGCGTGACCGCCCGGTTAACGTCCCCATCATGGAACAAATATTAATTAGCATTACATCTGCTAGTTTCATTTTCCAGTTTTATTTTCAACGTAATTTGTTAAAGCGCACACTTGTTTTATCAGGGAGTAAGTATACATACTCCCTGGTTTTATCGAGAAAATTCTTAAAGTCCGCTTTTTCCATTGATTTCCATCCCCCAAAATGTTTGTTATTTTCCATGCTATTTTCCATCATTTATTTTCTCCAACTTTCCATGGCATTTTTCATTTTACCATGGAAATCCATGGCAATGTTTCCTGATGTCAGATAAAATCCATGGAAAAATGGTACGTTGTTCAAATTTTCATAGATTTTTTTTAATATTACACGGAAATCTATGAAATTCCATCCAATTCCATTCCAACTTCCATAGAATTCTATGGATTTCCATGGAAACTGCTTCATCTAGAGATATGTGTTGAAAATGACGTAAAACATCAAACAAACAAACAAATGTACCTTGTCACATAAATGACTAAATCCACAATTAAATATATATATTCATTTGTCTTAGTGACTATGTATTATGCGACTTAGATTTCAGCATGAAGATAATAAAGCGCTCAAAGTGCTAAAGTAATGCCACATCTGTTTTTATTCTCAAGTGCAATGTAACACTAATACTGTTTTCTTACATGAATATAAGTTTAATGCAACACTAATGCTGTACTCTTACATAAAGAGAAGTCTAATGAAACACTAATTCTGTACTCTGACTTAAGGTATAAAGTCTAATGCAACACTAATTCTGTACTTTTACGCAAAGAGAAGTCTAATGTAACACTAATGCTATACTCCAACTGAATGTTTAAGACTAATGAAACACTATCAAAACATCTTTACCATTTTCTAAGTTAATGAAACATCAATAAAACATTTTTCTAAAAAGTAAAGAATTGATGTTTCATTAAATGTGATACAAATAAAACACTCTAACAAAATACTAAAGAGTGTTTTGTTAGTATTTTATTAATGCAGGATTAGTATTTTGTTAAGATTTTTTTTCATATGGGCCAGCATAAGGCTGCTTTCAGGTAACGTCGTATACTGATTTCTATGTTGATGGCTATATACATGGTAAATTCACTATAACTGTATTAAGTATTGTACATACAAGGTTGCAATATGTTTTAATGAAAGTGCAGCAAAAGGCTGCTTTCAATGTCCAAAGCACGGATTATTTTCATGTTGATCGCTATATGTAACAATACTTCAATTTGACGAGTCCTAAACTTTGTTATGTATTATACTATTAGTTGCTAGAAAATGTAGTTCTTTTTGCAACATTTGTAAACTTTTAAATGAAAGTTCAGCAAAAGGCTGCTTTCTTCAATTTATAATGCTGCGAATGATTTTGAATTAGTAAGATAACTCACGAAGAGTATTTTAGAGGGATTATTGTCACCTGAAAGTTTCAATTTATGCATGCTTTACTACAGTATTTCATTTCTAACTTTGTAGAAATGGCATGAAAGTTCAGGAAAAGGCTGCTTTCGTTTTTTAGTTTCAATTATCACACTCCATTTTACACGTTAATAACACTTGTGAAGTGGCTTTTCATTTCGGTCGGGTATTTCGGGTGGGTACGCAATTATATTGCTGGTTGCCCACCTACGCGTATGGCAAAAAACAGTGAACTCATTTTGTTGTTTGAATTCTAAATTACACATTTAGTTAGATTATAAGTTCGTAATGTGTTTATTCATCATTTAAATTGAATAAATGACATTTTCACACAGCTATATCTTGGTGTTTTATTTAACAATAGTTGCCAACACATATAAACTTATACCCTGATATGGCAGGCCACTATATATACTTTAGTAAGGATGTTGCAAGATGTATTGGAATTGGAGGGGAAGATTCAAATGTCATTATACAATATTAGAGTGGAAATTTCTAAGTCAAACAAAGGGCCATAATTTTGTAATAAATTGGACAATCAGAGATGGGTGATGTAGAGGGGCATAAGGTCACCAGTTGTTATGAGTATATGAAGTTTGGGAACCATCCATTCAGAAGTGTTCAAGATATGGAAGTATTAAGAATGTGTTACGCGACGGGACGCGACGGGACGAAAATGTGTGACGAGAAGTGACGCAATGTGACTGGACATTGGGGACAATGTGATTCCTATATAGCCCCAGTTCACTTTGTGAAAACGGCGGTATATTTACAAAACACATCATAAAATGTCTGTATTTATAAACGACTAAACATACCATATAATGTCTGCATTCATAAATGACTAAACATACCATAAAATGCCTGCATTCATAAATGACAAAACATAACACATAATGTCTGAATTCATAAATGACTAAACATACGATAAAATGCCTACATTCATAAATGACTAAACATACCATAAAATGTCAGCATTCATTAATATAATGACCATATAGCCTCTGCATTCATAAACAACAAAACAACCAATATAATGTCTGCATTCATACAGGACTAAACATATCATATAATGTCTGCATTCATAAATGACAAAACATACCATATAATGTCTGCATTCATAAATTACAACACATACCATATAATGTCTGTATTAATAAATGACTAAACATACCATATAATGTCTGTATTCATAAATAACAAAACATACCATTTCATTTTTACATTCATAAATGACTGAACACACCATATAATGTCTGTATTCATAAACGACTAATCATACCATATAATGTCTGCATTCATAAATGACTAAACATACCATAAAATGTCTGCATTCATTAATGACAAAACATAACACATAATGTCTGAATTTATAAATAACTAAACAAACGATAAAATGCCTACATTCATAAATGACTAAACATACCATAAAATGTCAGCATTCATTAATGACAAAACATACCATATTGCCTCTGCATTCATAAACAACAAAACATACCATATAATGTCTGTATTCGTAAATGACTATAAATATCATAAAATGTCTGCATTCATAAATGACAAAACATACCATATAATGTCCACATTCATAAACTAGAACTATCACTGAAGGTGATGAATACCCCCGCTTTTTTGATATAGCCGATGATGGGCACAATCAAGAATACTAAATGTCTACAATATCTGTTATTTTTTTAATGTGAAAGAAATTCTAAGTAAAACAAAAGTCCATACTTCTGTGAAAAAAACTGTACAATCGGAAAACCATTAATGCAGAGACACATCATATCATCACGTGTGAACTGTATGTCAGGTGTAATAACAATCCATGAAACAATTTAAGTGAAAGCCACATGAAGTTCATTATGGAGTGAAATATTCTAAGTCAAATAAAGGTCCATAATTCTGTAATAAATTAGGCATCAACAATGTGTGATGTAGAAGGACATAAGGTAATCAGTTGTTACGTGTACATGACGTTTGGGAACAATCAATTCGAAAATGTTTGAGATAAAATGTTAACAGGTCATTATACAACATTAGAGTGGAAAATTCTAAGTCAAACAAAGGTCCATAATTCTGTAATAAATTAGGCAATCAATGATGGGTGAATGTTGAGGGACATCAGGTCATCAGTTGTTATGTGTACATGAAGTTTGGAAACAATCAACTCGAAAATGTTTGAGAAAAAGGTATTAACAGGTCAATTATACAACATTAGAGTGGAAAATTCTAAGTCAAACAAAGGGCCATAGTTTTAAAATAAAATTAGGCAATCAATGATGGGCGATGTACAGGGACATAAGGTCATCAGTTGTTCTGTGTATAAACGTTTGGGAACAATAAATTCAAAAATGTTTGAGAAAAAAATGAGTTAACATGTCAATATACAATACATAGATCTACATACACTGGATTTGAAACATGTCGTAAATCCAATTTATCCGCCGAATAATAATGTACCCATGAATACTTGCGCGTACAGGTAAGGTATTATGGCGCATGCGCATTGCGCTAAGTTACGCACCGTCGTAAATTGATCAAACGTAAGAAAACCTAGTATACATATCGTTGTTAATTTATTTGTTTTGGGAAAAGTATTTACGATAGCCGGCTATTTCAAAGACGAGTTGAAAGATAATTCTTTATTCTATACAGTGATGTTGGTTTTAGCTTTACTAAAAACGAACAAATAACAAAAATTACGTTCGTTTGACCGTATGTGAAACTGCGACAGTGATGTGACTCGGCAAATTTAAAAAAATATATATATACATATTGTTGCTGATTTGTTTATTTTGGGGAAAGTATTTAAGCTAGCTGGCTAATTCAAATACGAGTTGAAAGATAATTCTTTATTCTATGCAGTGATGTCTGTTTAAGCTTTACTAAAAACGAACTAAATAAGAACAATTACGTTCGTTTGACCGTATGTGAAACTGCGACAGTGACGTGACTCGACAAATTAAATATATATATATATAGGGAGAAATATTTGTGAACTACCAAGGACAGACAACCTTCGGACGAACTACGGCAGGGCGCCTAGCTATGACGAGATACACAGAAATCAAGCGTATATATTCACTCCTTAAAAAAGGTAGCTGCAACACACGTTGATGAACTGTAACTCTACATCATAACACACTCGCCTGGAGGCACAATTAACATATAGACGCATATATACATACAATTATAGCTCATATGAGTGGGCCACATTTAAGCGTTCAAAAACACACACAGCTATATTGAGACAGTGACAATGAAAGGTGCCGGATCTTGGGGATACTGTGAATTCAGTAAATATAATAAAGGGAGAGAATTTGAACTCACTACGGCAACTTTCGAAATTGGGATCTCGTAAGAGATTCACGTTTAACGATCAGTTATTTAGTAATTGATATTAAGTTATGACATTCCACAAGAGATCATTGCAAAAAATATTAGCGCTGAAAACAAAAACAAAACATACAAGCTACTTAGTCAAGAATCCATCGGATTACCACCATCTCAAAATAGTACAAAATAAACTCTTACATTTTTTCGCGTACAATGCGGAGACGGAGAAGCGAACCCGAGCTGCATTCGTCTAGTGAGATTGGTGAGAAGTGAGTGAGTTCAAGTACGTTACCCAGACATGATTTGATATTTTGTAGCGTATCCGTGGTTGAGAGGGTAAAGACGCTGCATTGGAAACCATCTCAACGCTGCGGGTTCGAATCCCACTGGGAGCTCGACTTGTAAGTGTCGATTCTTATGGAAGACGGGAAGTATAAAGTATGTGTCTTACATCTTCTACCCAGAAATAAGTGAGTGGTCTGCTTCCACCACTAAAAAATGTTGACCATCATACATAGCCTAAAATGTGCTGGAAAATGACATTACACGCCAAACAAACAAAAACGATTTAAGTTTTATTTCAATTGCCCTTAACAAAAATGTTCTTGTCCGGTCCATGTGGTAAGTAGGATACACATCTATGGGTCCTTTATTCAAGGTCATGCATTTTTCATGTCCAATCATACTCCTAAACCCCTTCTTTTTCTTTCGAGTAAAGAGCTAGGAACTTCATAGATCATAATCAGCTCTTAAAATAATGAGAGCAACCTAATTTGTCTATGTGTTTTCAACAGACCGTGTGTTGCACATTAAATTGAAGTTTACATGTTCAAGGTCAGTGTGAATACTGATGTACTTCTGGTGTTGATTCCAATAAGCTGTCAAACAATTTTAGATAATGAGATGAAACCGTTACCATATCAATAATATAGTGGGCGTGAACATCACTTAAGTTCAAGGTCAAGCATCTTGCGCAAGACATTTTCCCTTGGCTTTGTCCGTCTGATGGGGATGGTAAATAGAAGGTCCAAACTACCAAAGGCTATTCTGTCTGCATGTTAAATAATTATTACAATCTTTCTGACAGTAAGAGTAGGGCAGGGCTTCATGATTAATTTTTATTCTTCACCTCTCACTGAGGTGGCTCTATTAACCATACTGTGCTGATGATTGTTTTCATTTGCATTCCAGTGTTTTTTTTTAATGAGCTGAGCTCGCTATGAGGCAGCGCCTTATTCATATTATCAATGAAAGCTCGGACAAGTTCGAAAACCATTTATATCGCACCAGTAACAGCGGAGTTATGGCCCTTGATTTAGTTCAAAATGCTTTATTTTGCCTTGTTAAGACGATAGGGCCTTCATTTTTTATCCGATCTTTACCAAACTTTATCAGATTGTTAATGTCAATGAAAGCTCGGTCAAGTTCTAAGACCAGCCAGATCGGACCAGTAACAGCAGAGTTATGGCCCTTGATTTTGTTAAAAATTCTCTAAAATTTGCTTCGTCATACGGCCTTCATTTTGTATCTGAACTTTGCCAAACTTTACCAGATTTTATGACTTTCTTTTTTATATATATATATATATTTTTTTTTATTTATTTATTTTTTTTATTTTTTTTATTTTTTTTTAGCTGTTTGTTGGACCAGTCTGACCAGTATAAGAGGAGTTATGGCTCTTGATCTATATCAGGAGTATAGAATATAAATGGATATAGTATAGACACTGGAGTTGTTAGGTTTATGTAACCAGACTCTGAGGAGAGTCTGCTATATATCAGGAGTATAGAATATAAATGGATATAGTATAGACACTGGTGTTGTTAGGTTTATGTAACCTGACTCTGAGGAGAGTCTGCTATATATCAGGAGTATAGAATATAAATGGATATAGTATAGACACTGGAGTTGTTAGGTTTATGTAACCTGACTATGAGGAGAGTCCGAAATATTTTAGGAGTATAGAATATAAATGGATATAGTATAGACACTAGAGTTGTTAGGTTTATGTAACCTGACTCTGAGGAGAGTCCGAAATATATCAGGAGTATAGAATATAAATGGATATAGTATAGACACTGGTGTTGTTAGGTTTATGTAACCTGACTGAGGAGAGTCTGAAATATATCAGGATTATAGAATATAAATGGATAGAGTATAGACACTGGTGTTGTTAGGTTTATGTAACCTGACTCTGAGGAGAGTCCGAAATATATCAGGAGTATAGAATATAAATGGATATAGTATAGACACTGGTGTTGTTAGGTTTATGTAACCTGACTCTGAGGAGAGTCCGAAATATATCAGGAGTATAGAATATAAATGGATAGAGTATAGACACTGGTGTTGTTAGGTTTATGTAACCTGACTCTGAGGAGAGTCCGAAATATATCAGGACTATAGAATATAAATGGATAGAGTATAGACACTGGTGTTGTTAGGTTTATGTAACCTGACTCTGAGGAGAGTCCGAAATATATCAGGAGTATAGAATATAAATGGATATAGTATAGACACTGGAGTTGTTAGGTTTATGTAACCTGACTCTGAGGAGAGTCCGAAATATATCAGGAGTATAGAATATAAATGGATAGAGTATAGACACTAGAGTTGTTAGGTTTATGTAACCTGACTCTGAGAAGAGTCTGATATATATCAGGAGTATGGATAGAGTATAGACGCTGGTGTTGTTGGGTTTCATGTAACCTGACTGAGAAGAGTCCGATATATATCAGGACTATAGAATATAAATGGATATAGTATAGACACTGGAGTTGTTAGGTTTATGTAACCAGACTCTGAGGAGAGTCTGCTATATATCAGGAGTATAGAATATAAATGGATATAGTATAGACACTGGAGTTGTTAGGTTTATGTAACCTGACTCTGAGGAGAGTCCGATATATATCAGGAGTATATAAATATAAATCGATATAGTATAGTATAGACATTGGAGTTGTTAGGTTTATGTAACCTGTCTCTGAGGAGAGTCTGATATATATCAGGAGTATGGATAGAGTATAGACGCTGGTGTTGTTGGGTTTCATGTAACCTGACTGAGAAGAGTCCGATATATATCAGGACTATAGAATATAAATGGATATAGTATAGACACTGGAGTTGTTAGGTTTATGTAACCAGACTCTGAGGAGAGTCTGCTATATATCAGGAGTATAGAATATAAATGGATATAGTATAGACACTGGTGTTGTTAGGTTTATGTAACCTGACTCTGAGGAGAGTCTGCTATATATCAGGAGTATAGAATATAAATGGATATAGTATAGACACTGGAGTTGTTAGGTTTATGTAACCTGACTATGAGGAGAGTCCGAAATATTTTAGGAGTATAGAATATAAATGGATATAGTATAGACACTAGAGTTGTTAGGTTTATGTAACCTGACTCTGAGGAGAGTCCGAAATATATCAGGAGTATAGAATATAAATGGATATAGTATAGACACTGGTGTTGTTAGGTTTATGTAACCTGACTCTGAGGAGAGTCCGAAATATATCAGGAGTATAGAATATAAATGGATAGAGTATAGACACTGGTGTTGTTAGGTTTATGTAACCTGACTCTGAGGAGAGTCCGAAATATATCAGGATTATAGAATATAAATGGATAGAGTATAGACACTGGTGTTGTTAGGTTTATGTAACCTGACTCTGAGGAGAGTCCGAAATATATCAGGAGTATAGAATATAAATGGATATAGTATAGACACTGGAGTTGTTAGGTTTATGTAACCTGACTCTGAGGAGAGTCCGAAATATATCAGGAGTATAGAATATAAATGGATAGAGTATAGACACTAGAGTTGTTAGGTTTATGTAACCTGACTCTGAGAAGAGTCCGATATATATCAGGAGTATAGAAATATAAATCGATATAGTATAGTATAGACATTGGAGTTGTTAGGTTTATGTAACCTGTCTCTGAGGAGAGTCTGATATATATCAGGAGTATGGATAGAGTATAGACACTGGTGTTGTTGGGTTTCATGTAACCTGACTGAGAAGAGTCCGATATATATCAGGACTATAGAATATAAATGGATATAGTATAGACACTGGAGTTGTTAGGTTTATGTAACCAGACTCTGAGGAGAGTCTGCTATATATCAGGAGTATAGAATATAAATGGATATAGTATAGACACTGGTGTTGTTAGGTTTATGTAACCTGACTCTGAGGAGAGCCTGCTATATATCAGGAGTATAGAATATAAATGGATATAGTATAGACACTGGAGTTGTTAGGTTTATGTAACCTGACTATGAGGAGAGTCCGAAATATTTTAGGAGTATTGAATATAAATGGATATAGTATAGACACTAGAGTTGTTAGGTTTATGTAACCTGACTCTGAGGAGAGTCCGAAATATATCAGGAGTATAGAATATAAATGGATATAGTATAGACACTGGTGTTGTTAGGTTTATGTAACCTGACTGAGGAGAGTCTGAAATATATCAGGATTATAGAATATAAATGGATAGAGTATAGACACTGGTGTTGTTAGGTTTATGTAACCTGACTCTGAGGAGAGTCCGAAATATATCAGGAGTATAGAATATAAATGGATATAGTATAGACACTGGTGTTGTTAGGTTTATGTAACCTGACTCTGAGGAGAGTCCGAAATATATCAGGAGTATAGAATATAAATGGATAGAGTATAGACACTGGTGTTGTTAGGTTTATGTAACCTGACTCTGAGGAGAGTCCGAAATATATCAGGAGTATAGAATATAAATGGATATAGTATAGACACTGGAGTTGTTAGGTTTATGTAACCTGACTCTGAGGAGAGTCCGAAATATATCAGGAGTATAGAATATAAATGGATAGAGTATAGACACTAGAGTTGTTAGGTTTATGTAACCTGACTCTGAGAAGAGTCCGATATATATCAGGAGTATAGAAATATAAATCGATATACTATAGTATAGACATTGGAGTTGTTAGGTTTATGTAACCTGTCTCTGAGGAGAGTCTGATATATATCAGGAGTATGGATAGAGTATAGACACTGGTGTTGTTGGGTTTCATGTAACCTGACTGAGAAGAGTCCGATATATATCAGGACTATAGATATATACATGGATATAGTATAGACACAAGGGTTGTAAGGTGTATGTAACCTGACTCTGAGGAGAGTCCGATCTATATCAGGAGTATAGATATATACATGAATATAGTATAGACACTGGAGTTGTTAGGTTTATGTAACCTGGCTCTGAGGAGAGTCCGATACAGGCGTTTACGATTGAGCATGGAATTTCATTCATACTGACGCAATGTCATCGTGTGTTCAACTCCGCCCCATTCCTCGCTAAATGTAAACAAGAGTGTGAATATATAATGAGTAGTTGTCACTCTCGTCACCGATTCGTCGACCCATTGTTGCCGCAGTAGCAAGCGATCTTTATACACAAATGCGTGTAGTCTTTGTTTTTTGAATGTGTATGAAAGGTCTCACGCAGCCTTGCAATGAAAATAACGCAATATTTAGCGCAGTGAAAGATGCTTGATGGTTCACGACAAATTAGCAAAATGATTTATAGTTAGTGGCCAATCATCATTTTCACATCTCCCGAGTTAAATTGTCCCCACGGTTTTACACAACTCTGGCAAGCGAGAATGTCCGTTCACAAGACAATATATGGATATGCCCATTTTCATTTGTAGGTAGAGTTGGAAATTATTTATAAAACAGTGGGTCTATAACAAACCCTTTGATGTTGGCGGCATTTTTTCCAAGTTGTCTCGGATCACCGTATGACGTAAAGGCCTACGTGACAAGTAGCAGGTGTTGAATTTTCCCCATTTAGGAGAGTACTCAATTGAATGGTTTTATAAATTAGATGTTTTGATTATGTTTACCATCTTTGTGTTTTGTTTTACATTATGCTTTGTCAAGTTTTGTGATTAGATTTCCGTGTGTCCCTTTAATTCAGCTTCTGACTGACTGTGTACTCACTATTCAATACACAGTACACGCGCGGACAGCAACGCACCTAGCAACTCAGCGGAAATTTACCTCGCTTGATTGCGTGTGTTTGTATTAATTTATTTGGATTATTAAATGGTTTTAAATGGTTTCTAAACAGGTGCATGTACACACTGATCATGTTGTTGTTGTTCATTAAATGAACTAAATTTATTATGTGTGCACACATGAAGATAAAACTGCAAATAGTCGATCTGCCGAGTTTTCAGTCATTTAGAAAATCATCACGATCCCGCGATGGATTAGCCTTGGGCCATTATTACCGCGAAGGCAACTTTTCGTCAGCTTTCTCGGACTTTTGTGATTGCCGCGGATCGCGACGGACCGCGACGGAACTCATGTAATTCTGGGGGGAAATCTGCGATGATCAAATATTTACGTCCGCGCAGTTCCGCGTTATCTGTACATGTACTCAGTGTTTTGTTACGATATTGATTTTGGTCACGTGAGACTTGTAAGCGGGACGAGTGGGAGGTGTCAACTAGTTTCAATTCGCTGAGTACTTCCATTTTATTGGACGGCGTCATCGGTTGTTTACATGTCTGATGTGTCAAACATCCATTGATACAAGCGATGTATTTCCATGCTCAATCGGTAACGGCTGTATATTTCAGGTGTATTGAAATATAAATGGATATAGTATAGACACTGGAGTTGTTAGGTTTATGTAACCTGACTCTGAGGAGAGTCCGAAATATATCAGGAGTATAGAATATAAATGGATATAGTATAGACACTGGAGTTGTTAGGTTTATGTAACCTGACTCTGAGAAGAGTCCGATATATATCAGGAGTATAGATATATACATGGAGAGAGTATAGACACTGGACATGTTTGGTTTTATATAACCTGACTCTGAGGAGAGTCCGATATATTTCAGGTGTATAGAAATATAAAAGGATATAGTATAGACACTGGAGTTGTTAGGTTTATGTAACCTGACTCTGAGGAGAGTCCGAAATATATCAGGAGTATAGAATATAAATGGATATAGTATAGACACTGGTGTTGTTAGGTTTATGTAACCTGACTCTGAGGAGAGTCCGAAATATATCAGGAGTATAGAATATAAATTGATATAGTATAGACACTGGAGTTGTTAGGTTTATGTAACCTGACTCAGAGGAGATTTCGAAATTTATCAGGAGTATAGCATATAAATGGATAGAGTATAGACACTGGTGTTGTTAGGTTTATGCTCTGAGGAGAGTCCGAAATATATCTACATATTTTTGTCATTTATGTATATATACCTTTGAGATATATATTGGACTCTCCTCAGATACAGGTTATACAAAACCACTCGTCTACACATTCTATAATCTACACATTTATGTATATATAACTTTGATATATATTGGACTCACCTCAGAGTCGGGTTATATAAATCCACCCATCTCCAACCCATCTCCATGGTCTATAAGCCATACATTTATGTCCCTAAACTTTTGATATATATTGGACTCCCCCACCCCCCCCCCCCCCCCCCACCCCCCACCAAATACAATAGGCTCGAAATGTGTCTTTAAACCCCCGTCACACTCTGACGTAGTAGCATCAAGTTCCCACTGCGTGCTGAAAAAATTGCTTGGACGCAGTAAGAAATCCAACAACGTGCAAGGAACCCAGCAGAAACCTTTAAGGACCTAGCATGATCTCCATGGTCTTGGAAACTCTACGCGCACTTTGGACATGTTCAAAATGAGCGTAGCTGCTCTTTGACGCAGCGACAACGTAGCAAAAGCTTAGCTCGATCTGATTGGACGTAGCCGGGACCGTGTGCAAACACAGGCAACCTAGTGGGCGCTTGGTCAGGTACGTAAAAGGAAATCAGTGGGAACGTGTGCAACGCAGCGAGGACATCGTAGGGACCTGTCTAGGACGTAGCAAGAAATTGATAAATGCACATTTTTCAGAAAAGATCAAGTTCCCGCTGCGTTCATCTCTATTTTTTGGACGCAGTGGGATCTTCATGCTGTCACGTCAGAGTGTGACGGGGGCTTTATAATGAATGCGCAACTATAAATCTTATAACACGTGCGTAACTTATAACACGTTATATAACTGTATAATATATATGTAACTCAGTTTAGGTTTCTCAGAAGGTTGTTACCGGGAGAGAAGTTGACCTAGGTCATCGTGTGGCGAAGTGAACGGCCTCCCTTCGTCATCGAGTATGATTAGCGTACGGAAAGCCTCGGCTGCCTTCTGCTGCCTTCTGCATTTTGTGCAGTACTCTTTGTTAAGTCGTTTTGTGCATTTCGTAAGTTGTTATGTGCATTTCGTAGGTTGTTATGTGCATATTCTAAGTTGTCTTGTGCATTTTCTAAGTTGTTACGTGCATTTCGTAAGTTGTTATGTGCATTTTCTAAGTTGTTATGTGCGTTTCGTAAGTTGTTATGTACATTTAGTAAGTTGTTATGTGCATTTCGTAGGTTGTTATGTGCATATTCTAAGTTGTCTCATGCATTTTCTAAGTTGTTAAGTTGTTAAGTTGTTATGTGCATTTTTTAAGTTGTCTTGTGCATATTCTAAGTTGTTATGTGCATTTTTTAAGTTGTCATGTGCATTTTCCAAGTTGTCATGTGCATTTCGTAAGTTGTAATGTGCATTTCGTAAGTTGTCTTGTGCAAACTACAAGTCGTCGTTAAGTAGACTTTTTATCGGAATAGGTTTTGAAGGAAACACCGGTAGAAATGGCAGCTCCAGGAGCAATCCTTATGCTCTGCCTATTTTAAAAAAAAATTGAGCTAGGTACATTATACAATAAATTCTTAGAACAGAAAATTGATTTCAAAATGTGTAAGGGATTGTCTGACGTGGAGTTAATAACTCTTGGTCTGAAAACAATAGATCGGGTCACAGGTGACAGTATCAGGAGGTGTGGTACAGGTGGCCGTGGGTACGGAAGATAAGGGGCGGGGGCCGGGAGACAAGGGTGTGGGGGTCGGAAGACAAGAGGACGGGGGTCGGGAGAGAAAGGGGCGTGATGTTTTTAAAATAACATGTTCGTAAAAAAAAAAAGATGACCAATTATCATAGTTTGAGAGTCGTTTTGGGTAAAACAGTCTGTCTATATCCTATCAAATCCATAATTGACCATTATCTTGTCTGCCATTCTGTCTCCGCGATAAATACTTCTTTGCATTACGTCCCTTGTTTATCAGTACTCTGAGAGAGAAGAGAGAAAAGGGGGCGGAGAAGGGAGATAAGGGAGGGAGAAGGGAGAAATGGGGGAGGGAGGAGGGAGAAGACGACCCCACGTAGCCCCTACCCATCAGTGTTGGGAACTAACAAATAATAATGATAATAAATTGAAAAATATATTTATATAAAAGTAATATTATTAATGTGCTATTTGTTGAAAACAAACATATTTTAAGTTTTCCTGAAAAAAAGTCCCAGAGTACTTAAAATATGTTTCTTTTCAACAAATAACACGTGAAGTCCAGACTCTATTGAACCTATACCTTTAGGACGTCCTATTGGTTAAAAGATGGAGGGGCTATAAACCTTAGGACTACACACAAAGACAAACAAATAACACGTTATTTTTGTATTTATTTTTCTTTTTTCTTTTTTTTCTTTTTTTTTCAGACCAAGAAGTAATATAGAAACTGGGGGTTTTGGGACACTTTTCTCATCGGGGGTTTTATGCAACGAGTCAGTAAATTTGTTCGCCGGCAAGCCAACCAACAAATTTAAAACTCATTGCAACCCCCTCAAAGAAAAATCCGCCAAAATCCCCAGCTTCTATACTACTAATAAATAATTGATAATATAACTTGCTACTTTTTTAATCAACCCCAAATAAAACAACTGTAGATCAGGTAATCAGTATCTTTCAAACCCAACACCGTAGATGATTTCAGTCTCGGCTGTTAAACAAAATCAGAAGGAACAGGGCAATCATCCTCGTCACACTCGATCATGGAATATTTTATTTTTCTGCATTTGCGTATTTTGCGTTTCAAATTGAAAAGCTTTCTTTTGATATGTTCAAGTTTTTCTAGATAATAATCCATTTCCGATAGTAATCGCCCTCTTTTGTTAATTTGACTTTTCCTAGTATCTAGAAAATTAGCACGAATCACATCATATTCCACCCGGCCCTGTTTGCATGCCAACAATGCTTTCCTATATTTGCCTTTCATCTCCTCAAGTTTTTCACATATCTCTTCCACAAATGTTTATTCCGTATATAAAGTAATATATTATATTTGAGTTTAATTATTATTTATATGCTAATGTATCCCGGCCATTGTCTAATATGTACCTTTTGTCGTCATATGCAGAGAAACTTTTTTTTATTAATTCCATAGCTGCTTAGCTTGTGCTCGTCAGATCTGATAACTTTCATCTTGTGATGAGCTTCTGTTGCTGTGTATAAAATATTTTTGTAGTTATAATGCGTTATCTGTTTTTTGACAACACATATTTTAACACCCTTGCATTTCTTTGTTTCAGTATTATCAGCCATAATGTATGAGTATGACTTACTCCTAAATCCAACAAACTCTACGATCACCGCACCACAGGCTTCATCTTTCATCTTGCCAATAACCTTTTTGTTATCGCTGAAGTAAAACTCGCTTTTTGGATCATAATCACTGTTATCAAAATGTTCTTTGTCTTTGTAAAGATCAGCATACACATCTTTTGTTCTATTTCATAACACAGAGAATCAGTGTCAGTAAACAATAATTTGACTTTTTCATTGAATTTGTTTTTAGGAAATCATACATCAAGTATGTTGACAAGTCTAGAATACACATACCAACATAACATAACAAGGACGATTTAAGACAAGTCTTTCTTTTACCCTATTGATGGCAAACAAGTTTTCATTAAACATCTTACAAGAAATAAACGATGGTCTTGCCGCATATTTCAAAAGGACTTCCTCATCATGCGTTAGCTTAACATTAACTCTCTTTCTCAAGTTTTCCATTGTTTTACCGAAAACCGAATTATTCATAAGCTTGAAGAAATCCTTTTCGAAAGCATGTTTACCAGCTGTCCTTTTTGTAGTATTAAAGTCGATATACACTTTCAACCATTGAGACTCATCAAACTGGAGTATCCTGTGTATCTTTTTTACTTTCAATCCCAAACTCTCATACAACTTTAATTTTCTATAATGTGTAACATATCTTTCCTTATCCTTCAATGTAGTAACAAGTTTTCTTATTTTACTTGTTCCCAAGTCAAACTTACTCTTTAAGGTTTTGCAGTAGACCGATAACCACTCATCTTTTATATTTAAACTTACCGGAGCAAGAGGATAATCATTATGCGAGTCATGTAACTCTTCTGGATATTCAAGATCACACTCAACAATATAGTTCGATTTCCCTTCTTCAAATTTATCGGCCCATTTAAAATTACCAGTTGATAGCGGTTGGCACATCGCCCACCCGTACAAATTGTTAGCATCAAGATACATTATATATTTACTCTGTTTACTACTATCATAGTTTTCCATATACTTATTATTAGCTTTCGAATATCTAGTCGCAATATAACTCACACCACCTCTCCAAACAGATATATATTGATCAATATCTGTAATCAAGTCAAGTTTAATCCCAGTCATTTTCAAACAGGCATCCCAAGCTAAACCAGGACAACTGAAGTAATGACAAGGATCTAATTTGTAATACTCAAAGAACATTTTTCTGAAGTTCTCAAAAACATCAGCTAGCAGTAAAACATCGCTTTTCAAATACAGATCATGATATTCCCCCATGTTTTTGATCTTGAACGTCTTCCATATTTTTTTAGCATGCTCATAATCTGCATCTGAGATGTTTTCATCATTTAACTGGGAGTAGAAGCTTTTCTTGTCAGGCAATTATTTTTCCTTGAAACATTCAAAGCTATCCATATAATCATACGGGTAAACTCCTTTTCTTTTCAACAGTTCTAACTTTTCATCAGCGTATTCTTGAGAGATGTATTTAAACAACGGAATGTTTTTCACCAAGTTATCGAGTGACTGTGAAATAAACTGGAAACTATCTATAAACACCAAATTTGACCCCAACATGAAAACCTTTCCATGTTATTTGGTATAACATTTATCGTTCTTTTGAACTTTCCGATGTGCTGCATTATAAAGTGAGCATCATAACCCCTCAAATTATGGAATACAACAGGTATCTTTTTAGTTAGTCTGAAACTGAGATTGCATGCATCATGAGCTCTTCCTCTAAACTTCCCAGTTATGTGACAATGATCTCTAACTGCTCTATCACACGTCATATATCGTTCATCACAAATTAAATTATTTTTCTTCTTTTACTGTCATTGTCAAATCTTTCTTAAAACATGTATTTGCAGTTTTTTTACAATATGTTTCTTCCTCTATCATTTGTTCTAAAAACTTATAAACAGCATTTGGTCCTCTGTATGTTACAACCGGTTTGGAATATTTGTCATCAGACAATCACAATCAGCATGTTGTTGATATTCATTTGTATACGAGTTTTTTGGATTATTTGTAGCTCGCAAAAGACACCTTTATTGCTTGCTTGCCATTTAGAGAAAGACAATCAGGTTTATGCTTTTCCAAGACTTTTTCTAATGTAAAGCTTTGCAGGCATGTTTTGTAGAACCATTTTTTGTCTTTATGAGATATCTGATTATACATTAAACTGTTGAAATCCTTTATCCACACATAATGTTTTTTTTCTTCTTCGACAATCAAAAGCATATCTCATTCTTCTTCAGCTCTGTTTTTTTATATGTACAGAGGATACACCCCACTTTTTTCATATCCAAATATATTAAAACATATATTGTTTTGTTTTTCTATTTTTGGGATTTGCTTTAATGTAACAGGAAATGTAATTCCGCCGTAATCAAGATCAACAATGTGCTTTTTGTATTTTGTTATTCTTTCTGGATGTATTGGTGCTGGAATTTATATGCCAAATGGCACCACCTGAAGCATTCATCATCTTTTTTATTTTTTATATTTATTAGACCTTTCATAGGGTGAGAAAGTTCTTTTGGTAACTTCAAATAAGAGCTACCTCTCAAAGGTTTATACTTCACCCTGTTTACATAATGCATATCTACTGATTCAATTACCCATCCACTTCCCTGTCAGAGCCAGTTTCCAATTCTGTCAATAATTTCATTAGTTGCTGTATCTAAAGCATACTTGATATCGTTTTCATTTAAGATTATTGTTGCCCGGGACGCGAAGTTAGCTGTTTTATATGTAGTTGTGGACTCTGCATCATTGATTTTAACTGTCTTAGAGAAGTAACACATAATTTAAATCCTTTAGTTCTTTGTAATTCTGCCTTGAAAAAGTGTGCGACTGTTTTTCGCATCAGGCGAAGCTGAGCGAGTGGACTTAATCTATCCAAAATATCTACAGAGAAAACCTTACTATATTGTTTCGGGGATCTTTCGATTTCTTTTACACTCATTATATAATATATATAATACAGAAATCTTTAAGTCATAATTAATTAATTTAACCAGCATAAAAAATTATATCAATTTCCTCTTTCAATAACTTACCATAGTTAAAAATGAAAAAAACAATAGTTATGGGGCCGTTAGTCGCTCGTGTGATCATTTTATCACGCAATCTGTTTAATCTTTTTACAAAATATTTTCTTATTTTCCATGACAGTTTCATTTTTTGGTCTTCGGTTATAATGTTTTCAGTTAAATCCTTGAAGTTTATAAAAATTAATAGTTCCCTATCCATTTTTTGCATACCCTCAAAATCAACCAACCAAGAAAGAAAGCCTGCTCCTCGCAATCTTTCCTGAGATTTTCTATATCATCTGTGTATACCACATAATATTATTCTATTCTTAATCTTTTAAGCCCTAATTAAATAAATAATAATAATAGTATATTATATGATGAACTGTATATATTGCAAGAGAGTATTAAAAAAAATTTATTCTTCTGAATTTTGCATGGATTGTTTTTTGTTTTACATAGTTGACAAAAAGATACATTGTAAGGATTGTGTTGGGTACAAACTTTGCTATAATTGCACGTATGCATGCTTAAATTGTAATAGTACTTGCAGGGTTTTTAACGGAGAACGTATTTGTTTCGAATGTGGGACACACAATGGATATGATCTTGTTGCAGATTATCGGGGAGTTCGCAAGAAGAGCATTTATCACAGAAGATATCATTTAGAAAAACGTTTAGAAAAGTATAATTTATCTCCAATAGATAAGCAGAGATATGAGGATTTGTTTTACAAGACTGTAATTTTTTTAGATAGGAGGCCGGAAAAGAGTAATTAAATTTAATTACATTTTCCAGAAGATATTCCAGCTATTAGAAATAAAAAAAAGAAACAAAGCCAATTAAGACAAAAGCTACTAGAGACAAAAATGATATATAGGGTCCTATAGAAACCACAGCGTCCGAACGCAATGTCATCGTAGGTCCGCACTATATTGCAAACAAGGACTTGACAATACAATGAAAGAGACACAAAACAACAGAAAGGGTGGTGAAGACAGGGTTACCGACTTGGAATGGTCAGTAGGCAATAAGGCCTACTGGTTAGCTTGAATCGATTTTATGTGCGCACAATCCTCGCTATTATCCTGTCTTCAGGGCCCAAATAGACAAGACAGTGTAAACAAAACTATATCCCATCAAAAGGAATTCATTCTCTATCAATAAAGACCACATCCAGAGAAACTAACTAAAGAAACACATACAAAATAATAAACATCTCAGGATGTATCCTGTACAAGTACGATACTATATGGAAACAGGTTGAAAAAGAACTGGTTTAGTAACCATTCAATTTATACTTCTCAATATACCTTTCCAGGGGTTCAGTAAAACTATCATTTTGCTGAAGATGGAGTATTTTAGAAAAGTATAATGAGATTATCTCCCCATCTGGCATATTAGATGTTTGCACATATGAAAGAAGTTGTTTGAAACTCCTATGATATGATTTTAATAAAACCTTTTTCTCTGCTATTTTAGTTTTGTTCATCAAAACCGCAATTATTGGGGGAATTGCTCCAACAATAGCTATGAAAACAGGAATTGCTGGAACCAATGCCAATGCAGCAGTGCAACCAATTATCCCGCTTGTGATCTGTAACCCCATGTTAATTCTACCTCATAATTTATAACTAAGTCTATATGCCGCCGCTTGTCGAGTCAAGTAACTAATTAATTCCTCCTTGCTTTTAATTTCTTTCATTATAATAATTAGATTAATTGAAATATTTAGAAAATAATTGCTCATGTTCCCCGGCTGATATATTACCATTTTTTAATAACTCGTCGATTATACCAATATCTTTATTCGTCAACTGTGGACTATTATTCCCTGATTCAATACTTCCACATACTAACTCCAGATCATTAATCAAATCATCAGGACTATTGTAATATTCTGCACAACCCCCTAAAATTTTCTTGTACTTTGAAGAACCTTTATCAATTGGTAAACCAGATAATTCTGTCAGTTCCTTGAATGCATTTTGGGACAACTTCGAGTATGCTTTTCCATTGTTGTAACGCTTTGTCACCAAGTCTATAAAATCATCATCTACTTTTAAATCTAGCACAACTGACCCTCCTTGTCTAGCAATTAGTTTGTGATGACCAACAAGATTAGGTATATCAATTTGAAGCATACCGTAGTGACCAACTTTGCTTATTTTGTATGAATTTCTTTTCTGCTGCATACCTTCACCGGAAGTATTTTTTGTAGTCTCTTTGGCTGCCCGGACTCATTCTGGTAACATCAATAGCTTCTATTTCATCAGTCACACCTGTTGAGCTTCAAGTGGGGCTAAAGTTTTCTTTCGTAATTTAGAGCTACCCATTAATTTTCAAATTTATCATCAGTTCTTGTAGTTACCGATTTCTGAAACCTTTCATCTAGCTTTTCTTTGCCAAGGTTGTCTATTCGTTTGTCTAGAGATTTTAACTTGAGAGACAAGTTATTACGTGTTTTTTTTTAGCCTTTCTGACATACTTTTCATAATCAGTATCCTCATCCATAACATCTGGTATTTTATTTGTAACTGGCAACCTATACTTACTAAGTATTTTTTTATTCATACCAGCATCTAAGTCAACATTATACGTTGGTTTCTTAGGCCTCGCAGCAGGTTCTTCTTCCGATTCTTCTTCTTCCTCTTCTTCTTCCTCAGGCTCGATTGAAGTACGTTTTTCTTTGATTTTTTCAAATAATGTTTCCGCGGGTGCTGCTGGTACTACTCCAAACGGTGGTGGTGGTGCTGTGGCTCCACGCTCAGGCGGGGCAGCTAATTGCGGGCGTAGTGCCTCCGGAAGTATAGCCAACTGTTGACGTATTTTTGGAAGGGTAACCAAATGTTCAGCTAGCTGTCTTGTTTGCTCTGTTATTTTACTAGTTACTGGTTCGAAAAAATGTTGGTATAAATCCTTGCTAGCTCCTCTTTCTAGTCTTTTTTGAATAACTTTATTTTCATATTCTTTAACAAAATTATTCGATATTTGCATTTTATTCGCTAATTTTTTCCACTTTAACAAAGACATGTATACTATAGGGTTAGATAAAATAACATGAGTTAAGACTAGTTAAGTATTATCCAAGTATTATTATAATGGAAATTCCAAACTATGATATGAAGACAGACAACGGTAATGGAACTTCATGCCGGACTGTTGTTTTAGAATGCTTATATGTGGTAATTCAGGATCTGGCAAGACAAACACATTAGTTCACATGTTGCTGAAACCTTTAGTTTACTATGACAAGATTTACTTGTTTGCTAAAAACTTGGAACAGTCAAAGTATAAGTTCTTGTCGCAAAAACTTGAAAAGATAGCAAAAAAGAATAAAATCTCAGCCGAAGACATACTGGAGTGTTCGAATGATCTAGTTATCCCTGTGAGTGATTTGGATTCTGATACTCAAAAGATAGCTATTTTCGATGATTATGTTTGCGAGCGTAACCAAAATGATATTGTCAATTATTTCATCCAAGGCAGGCATAAGAATTGTTGCGTGATTTACTTTTCACAATCCTACTACAAAACTCCCAAAGACATTCGTTTGAACTGTTCTCATTACATCATTTTTGCAACTCCTGTTAATCGTGAGCTGGGTATGCTTTCCAACGAACAACGTGTTAGCAAACAGCAGTACAGAAAAGCAACTGACAAACAGTACGATTTTCTGTATCTTGATCGTCCTAGGAAGTTAGTAAAGCGTAACTTCAACGGTGAAATTTAATCTATTATATATACTCGGTAAAAAAAGTTTTGGACCAGGGTATATAAAGTCATATAAAAATAAAACTAGTGGACAGAATTTAAGTATCTTTGTTTAGATACCCGGTTAATTTGGTACCAGAAACATTCCAAACAAGATTTGATTTTAAACAAATATCGCGAACACACAAAGGGTCTGTAAAAAATGTTGGTCCAAAACTTTTTTTACCGAGTATATAATGGGACTTTTTAATGATCTTGGAAGCGAGGAAACTAGTTCAGGCGGTGTTAATATTACAAATTTTGGTATTGTGCTGTCCAGTGAAGTAAGAAGAGAATGGTATATAAAGTCATATAAAAATAAAACTAGTGGACAGAATTTAAGTATCTTTGTTTAGATACCCGGTTAATTTGGTACCAGAAACATTCCAAACAAGATTTGATTTTAAACAAATATCGCGAACACACAAAGGGTCTGTAAAAAATGTTGCAAAGTCCATAAAAAGCAACAGTTACAGACATTCGAGTAACCAGGGAGTACGTTATATAACGTACTCCCTGGAGTAACCAATAAAAATATTTTTATTTTTTTTGC
This sequence comes from Cyrtodaria siliqua, assembly GCA_037043455.1. Taxonomy (NCBI): domain Eukaryota; kingdom Metazoa; phylum Mollusca; class Bivalvia; order Adapedonta; family Hiatellidae; genus Cyrtodaria; species Cyrtodaria siliqua. The sequence continues at coordinate 114,002 of JAWPHD010005441.1, read as the reverse complement.
AAACTTTCACTGTGCTATCTGAGTATGTTAAACAGAAACATCTGGTTAATTATCTTCACAAGGGTAAGAACCAGGGAAATATTTTGAGAAGTGATCTTGACATGGATAAAAATAGAATTATCAATGTTGGCAATCCAGAAAAAGCAGATGATGTAGCAACAAAGCAATTTACTGTGAGAAGAGTAGCAAAGATCATACATGATTATAGTATTGATAAAATTCCAGATATGATGAAAAATTTGACAACAGGTGTTGGTGACAAAATAAGTCTGATACAAAAGCAATTACAAACAAACCGTGAGAAAATGGTTGAAATTCAAAATGGCTTGAAAGATGAAATAAAACTTGTGGGTGATACTTTGAAAGAGTTAGGAAAAAAAGATGGATTGGAAGATAGCGAGCTCTATAAAAAGTTAGGCGAAAAAATAATATCTGGTGTTGACAGTATTAAAAAAAAGATTGGAGAAATCAATAAACAAATGGTTGACAACAATGAACTTAAAGCCGCTACTGCACAAATGAGAACTGCTTTTACTGCCGAAATAACTCAAATTAAAATATCAAATGAACAGATAAACACTAACGTTGGCGATATCAACAAAGAGTTTGAAGACATCAAAAAGAAAATGGTTGATGGTAAGTCGCTGGAGACTGCTCTGAACAAACTGGTCGACACTAATAAACGTGAGACTGCTATTGATGGTATTTCAAAGCAATTGAAAGCTGCCCAGGATGAGAAAAGGAAAGCTGTTGATGGCGAAATAGCTTCTCTTAAAGAGCATAATCAAAAGTCTGATAGCCGGCACAAAGCACTTCTTGGGATAATTAATGAGTTGAAAGCAAAAGTAGAATATTTAAGCCGGATTCTAATTCTTGAAGCTACAATAGGTGGCGGAATAAGTATTATTCAAGATAACAATGGTTATGCATCACACCCAACAGGAAAACTGGGGCCAATAGCCCCTCATGGCTTCACTTTTCTCAAAGCATTTACTCTCACATATAGCTCATTTGTAAAAAGTGGAGAATATGCTACAAAAAATCCTGATGGTAGTGGCGTAACAATTGTAAAACCCGAGCGTTATGTAGTTGAAGCAGACCTTGCATATACTGTTGAAAATACAGACATTGGTATAGAATATTTTAGTTTTTTAATGCTGGTGATCGGGAACCATCTTATCAACCAAAAATAGAAAATGGTAAACGAATACTAAAAGAAACATTTGAAGCATATCTTCCAAAATCTCAATATAAAATCATAAAATATGACACTACTCAAGTTTTTAAATTTGAAAAATCTAGTTTTAAACTGTTTATATAGGTGATTAGTTTTATCAACTTATATATATATATATAATGGAACAAAAAAATAATTGTATTATCATCAGAAAAAGCTTCAATAATTAATAGCTCAAATACACCGAGTAATTTTACAACCGTATTTGAGAGACCATTAATATTGGACAAGAACAAACAATATGTTATTGGACTTGATTGACTTACTCATGGTATAATATTAGGGAGGATTTTAATAACAAAGTGATAAGGCATCACAATGGAACATATTGGAAAAGTATTATTTTTACAAATGGAAATTACAGTTTTGCCGATATCGATAATTATATAAAAGACCTGTCTCATTAAGAATTGAATTTGATTCATCAAGTTTCAAATGTTTAGTTACCATTCGTAATAATTTCATACTTGATTTTAGAGAATCAAACTTTCACACTTTGATTGGGTTTGGCGAAGATGCAGTTATCAGAGAAACTATATTTGGGACAATAGTACCAAACATAACAAATTCTATTGATACTTTATATATTCATTGTGATCTATTGTTGATGGATCATATGGGGATGTTATTTATGAAATAAGTACAGCCGATCTCACGAGGTCATATCCTTGCAGAGATGAACCGATAAGAGTCGGGTTCTGCGGAGTAAACAAAACGATCATTAACAGTATTAATATTTACATAACCGATTTCTCCGGTAAAATTATTAATCTTAATGGAGTTCATACGTCATTTCGATTTGTTTTGAAAGAATTAATGTAATACAAGTCGAGTAACTTATGTTTTATCTAACATATGTTATATGACGCGATTAAAAAAAGTTTATAATACTAGTATGGGAACCTATACTGAAGTTGACAGATTAACTGGAGCTGGTATATTTGACATTTTTTCAAAAGTCGGTTCAAAGATATTTAGTGAGTCTGTAAAAACAGCAGGCAAGAAAGCATTAGAAACTGCCGGAAAACAAATCATAGAGAGTGGTTCTAAAAAACTTGGAGATGAAGTAGGTAAAATGGCTGCTGATAAATTAGTTCCGGTTATTAAACCGAAACCTAAAGGTAAGATAATTTTAAAAGAACTTACAAAAGCTGCCACAAAAGATGTAGCTAAAGTTGTAGCTGATAATATAATTGAAGAAGATGTAAATGCAAAAATTAACAGATTACTATCCGGAAGAGGAATTCATGCAATAATTAAACGATTAATTTAATCTAATTACTAGTATACATAGATATTTCGAAGTGATAAATATACCCGTCTATAGAGTTTCCGATGTCCAAATCGGAATTCCGAAGATTTCAGTGGAAATATATCGGAAATTGCATAAAATGTTCGGAAAATAAGTCCGAATTCGGAAAAACGTACATTTTTTCGGAATATTTGGCGGACTTCTGAATTTTTTTTCTGTCGATTTATTATTCGGAAACTGCTTCAGTGTAAGGACATAGTAATTTTTACAGAAAAGAACTTCGTAATTTTTTAACATCATTCATTTTCAGCATCATTTCAGAGAAAAATGTCCAAGTTATTTTTTCGAATGAAACATTTGCTGTGAAATTGATGTATTTTATGCGTATACACCAAATACATTTAATTTAACGCGAAATTTACTAGGATTCGTGACAGGTAATTTTTAACTTAGAAATTGTTATGCAACGTGTGCTCTACTCTAACAAGTTACTTTGAATGGAGATTTACGTCATTCTTAGCAAATGTTAGGCCATATAATTATGACAGTCAATTTTTTGTGGTAGTTGGATCTTTCTTTTTGATAAACAGTAATTCTACACTATAAAAATGTTTTTATACTATAATATAAACTATATGCAAATAAGCACTACAATTGTTTTTAATTAAAAAAAATGTATATATTATAAGTGCTTATTTGTAGTAAGAATTAAAAAATCTTACTCCCAGATAGTAATTAACTAACCTTAGAGTCTTATATATAAGGACCCTGTACTAACATATTATTTTAACCCATTGATCATGAATACTTGAGATACCAGTAAGCTAATTAATACAGATATCCAGCACCCATACTAATGAATTTATGATACCCCATATGCTATAATGTTACACTGATCACATCTGATGTGTGTAAATTAATAAAGACCTTAGGAACTGGCTGTGTTACAGTTAGTCATGTGACTTTTATTAGCCAATGGAACTGGTGCTTCTATATTCAAACACAAGTGAGTGTGTTTATACAGAAAGAGCTGGCATATTTATTTGGAACATTATTATAATAAATAATTATGAAATATTGTTTTTAAAAGTGACTTAGGAGTGATACATTAACTTATAAAACAAGGATATACATGTAGGCTACATTATTCATGCAGGATACCATAAATTAAGTCTTATTATTAAAAAGTTATAGAATCAAGATGCCACTAGAATTTGTGCATGATGTTTAAGCTTTCAAAGCATTACATGAGCTTTAGTAATAGCAGGACCTGTTTAACATACAGTCCTTGTTAACTCTGCATAAATGTTGTATGATGATGTATAATAATATAATTATTTTAAACCAAACAGGTATTCTAATATACATAATACAGTCTAAATTACATTGATTCAGCAGTAACTGTACTGTATTTCCAGTTCGCTACATATACATCCAACAAAAGTAAGTTATTTTGATTCAACAAAAAACAAGTTTTCATTTTGCATTTTGTGTAAATGGCGATAATGCATATAAGGGAAGTAACTCGGCAGGCCATTTCAGACACAAACACGTTCGCCTAATGTAGAAAATGTTACTTAAAAACTGGAAGTGACAAGGTTCATTTTTACTGTATCAGTACAAATTGAATTAATACATCATCTACATTTGCAGCATGCCATAAATATGCATGACTAATATAATTAATAGATTTTCTTCTGCAGAAATTTGAAAGTGAAAAATTTTCCAAAGATTCTCTGAAATTTCAAATTGTTCCAGAAATCAAGCAGCAATTGGAATAATTTCAACAACAGAATTGCGATATTTTTCTACTGGTAAAACACGAATTAAATCTGAATATTTTCTGAACCAAATCGAAAATCGAAATTTTGTCAAAGAAAACCTGAAATTGGATACTCATGTCCAATAAGAGGAAAGAACAATTAGTAAAAAGTGGAATTTGTTCCGCTTTTCTTTATTCAAAAATAAATTTTAATTGTTTTTTTTAATTTTAAAGATCATTTCTGCTGAATATTTTCTGAAGAAATGCGGATGTCCGAATATTTTCCGAAAGTAATATCAATGTCCGAATATTTGCCGAAGGAAATGCCGATGTCCAAATATTTTCCGAAGGAAATGCCAATGTCCGCATATTTGCTGAAGAAATGCCAATGTCCGAATATTTTCCAAAGTAAATTCCAATGTCCGAATATATAACGAACTATTGCTGATGCCCAAATTAAAACCTATGTCCATTACTCCGAAGATCGGAATTCCGAATTTATTCCGCGGCTTTTTTCGGAATTCCGCGGAAATTATAGAGACGGGAAATACTAGATATGAACATGTACCTGTTCAGTTAGATACCCCCATAACTAGACCTGGGAATAATACCAGACAAATGAAAAGTGGCTATCAATTTACGTTAATTTTTTTAAATGATAGAAGTTCTTACTTTGATTGGTATAACGCTTATTTTGAAATAGGTTTTCAAGTAAACAAGCTTGCTGATGGAGCTGCTTTTGCAGCCGCCGATGAAATTGCTCTAATTAACGATACAGCTTCATTAATTGACCAAATGCAAGTAAAGCAAAATGGAAAAACAGTTTATGATGGAAATAATCTTCATAGATTTGTTAACGTTAAACGTTTGCTTGAAATGTCTGGCGATTATACAAAAACAACCGGGACAAATGAATACTTTTATTTAGATACCAGGGCTGTGGCAAAATCTCGAGATGATCAAGCTGGTTATAATTTAGGATTTGCAGCTCGCCATGCTTTAATCATAACTAATCAAAAAGTTGATTCTATAATACCATTAAACAAATATTCCTTGTTTGAAGGTTTGGAAACAAACATGCTGCCTCCAGGTCAAATTCAGATTAACTTGCAACTGGCGGCTGATGATGTGCTAATTTTCAAAGCTGCTGGTGATGATGGCCGGGTGGTTATTAATAAATTGGTTTTGTGGATACCTAAAATGATATTTAACTCAGATGGTTTGGCTTATGTTTTGTCAAATCATATGACATGAACAAAGTGGACTTATCTTCGTGAAATGATACAAGAAAGCGGAAGTTCTCAACTAACTGAATCCGTATTTAGAATAACGGCTGGAGTTAAAAGTCCAAACCATGTTTTTGTTTATCTGCAAAGGTCAGACAAGAGTTTTTCTCAAGCACAAACTCCTCATCTTTTGGATACGTTTAAAGCCGAAATTGGTCTTAAATCAACAAATCCGCTTTTGATATGTTTTTAAGTTTTAAATATCATTATAAATACGATTTTTACTATGCCATTGATGTATGTTCAGTGAAAATATGTTTTTAAAGATAAAAATTGAACAGGCGAACAGGCATTGCTAAAAAATCGAAAAAAATCTAAGGGGAAAAACTCTTGCGTGAATTACCGGAAGTGACGTCATTGGGAACAAACTATTTTTTGTTTACATTGGGACTGAACGCAAAACAGTATACCTTGTGTGAAAATGTGAGATTTAAGCGATCATGATACTGAGTCAGAGGAAATGCCCGTGATAAGACGGTTACACAATGTGCAACCTCACGATTTTGAGCCAGAATACGTGTCTGAGGACGAAAATACATCAGATTCATCAACTGATGATGAAGTCGAACGCGGTGCAGGTGCAAATGGAGAGCTTGTAAAGACTATCGTGTCATGTCATTCGTTACGTTCAGCGGTTCATTACACTATTCACTAATCTTACAAAATAGTGTTTTTATACACTTACAGCAACAACAAACAAAAAACAACGTAAACATTGTTTTCATCGAAATCTGAGAGTACATCACCCGCATCACTGCAATATCTTGGTACATACACAATAACCGCGAAATATAGTATATTTCCGAATGAATGGACCTGGTCTAATACCTATACATTAATACGAGCGTCAGATTCTTTTGCCGATAAGTAGACATGGAACAAATATATTTATTAGATATTATCCATAATTGATAAAAAAATGAATAAAAACAATAATAAATGAAACAGCATATAATTTTGGCACCATAATTTCTATAGTATTATATATTTGCCATAAGTCGCCATCAACACCAAACACTCTAGGAGCGGTGTTTGCAATATGACACACTTTCTAGGCTCCACTGCCCCCAAATATCAATACAGACTAATCAAATATTGCGGTGCACTATTGAAGTACAGCCTAATTAGGGTACATACGTCGGTATATCACAAAAGCACGCACCATTTAGGGAAACCTAGTTTTATGATATATTTCCTGTTTATTGCAACTACTTGAGCGGTGTAATACCGCCGAGGGCAGACGCGTATTGCACAAGACGGATATATCACATGATATGCGAGCTCTAATTTGTCGCGCACAAAGAGAGAAAAATAATATAGCCAAATGTATTATGAGCACGATATAGACAGTAAGTATATACTTACTCATGTATACTTACTCCTGATATACAGATCGAAAACAGACCAAACATATCAAATTACCATAATATAAAGTATATTATTCTATTATACTTGTTTTACTTATTGCACGAGCTAAGAGGCGTTATTGTTGTTGCTTTGCCATACAACATTACTGAATTAATATAAAAGCTAGAAATATTATTAATTTTCTGCCTTGTAATAGATATCCATGAAACATTTTGTATTTTTTTTCAAATCGATAGACCTGTATATGTTGATAATATATATTTATAACACTATTGGCAGAAGAGGGTGAACAATTTAAAATGATTAAAATTAAAATTTGGAAACAAAGACACAGTGTTTATTTCACCGGATTCATTTAAATTTATATGCTGAACGTTCTTAGCAATATTTTAAAAAAAGACGGCTACATATTATTAGAGCCGTCAACTCTTCATTGATTCACGTAAAGACGCATGCTTCTAATTCAACAGCTAAACATTCACGGTGTATATAAAGATCTAAGACTATACACCTTTCTTCAATTTATCATACCTGTATACCCAATGAGGTGCTAAGATAATTGAACATAAATTTCAATCTTACTTCATGTATGAATTTCCGCCTCAACGCCGTCGAATAGGCGAATACAACTTGCTTGGAGACGGGGGTTATGCACTTCTCATTTTTATAGTCAAATATCATTGTTACCGCTGTTGATTTTAAATGCATGACCTTTTGTTCTCCAAATTCAAAGATAATGAAACCAAAGGATGGACTTCCCACAAAGTCAACTCAAAATGTTTGCTACAAACTCGCGCGTTTTTCGTAGGTTCCCTCTTTCTCGACGAGTCGGGCGATTTTATTCGGTAACGGTCTACCCACACTTCAAATCTTAATAATTACACATTATCTCGATTAGGGAAACGAAAGAAACTTAGGGTTTTATCTTGTCCTTCTTTATGCAAACTTTTTCACCCAGCAACAGCACACGGCATTTTTAACAAGTACCATAAAACGTAATCCTACATAGACAATACTATACAACTCAATGCGACACCGCTAATCGTTTGGTACCAATGACGTCACAGGATCACGTGACACTTACCAAGGCGAAACTCGAAGCGTGTGCGCTACGAGATAAAATTGGCTACTGTGAGAAAACGGGACAACCAATAAGTGTAAGATTTGAACTGATTGTATATTATATACATATGTTTCCGAATATATACTCAAAAGACACGCACTATTTCACCTAACTGCTAATACTAATTGCTATTTACAATCAGCTAGACTGGAAGTTGGAAACGGTGTATATTATCCAGAAACTGAATACAGCCATGATAATATTATAAGAATATTCAGAGACGTTATTAATTATTCTTTCAAGCAAAATGATAAAAACACTGAAACTTTACTAAACGTGAGTAATTTTAAAACTCTTTTCGGAATGATATATTTCGATTTAAGTTACAAGGGAAATGAGGTCAGTGAAGAAACATGGACTGATATATATGCTTCACCATTCAAAAGAACAATGAGCACATCGTTGCAATGGTTTCAGATTAGAATAATTCACAGATTAATTGCAGCTAATATTTACTTACACAAAATAAAAATAAAAGATACCCGCTTATGTTATTCTTGTAACGAAGAAGAGATCATTACTCATGCTATGGACCTGTCCCACAACACAAACTTTACTTCAACAGCTACAAAGATTACTTGTATCAAAACAAATAATACTGCCATTTACAGAAAAACTTTTTATATTCAACATTGGAAAATGCTTAACAAAGATTGAGTTGCAAATATTGCTAGAAATCAAATATAATATTTTTTGCTCAAAACGACAAAATACACCATTATCCATACAGGCACTTAAAAACATACTTAAATGCTCTCATAACACATATAAACATATTGCAACAAAAAACAAAAATGTGGAACAATTTAATAAAGATTGGGAGATGCTAAACCAAATATTTAACTAGGTACATAATCTTATCAAATTAAAATACTCAGCTCCACTGAACCAAGAACTGGCTTTTTTCCCATTTTGTACATCGATTACATCAGAAAATTCAAGACAAAAATATATGGACCAGGTAGTTTTTAAAATTATTGCATTTCACTTCATTTTTTTTTCCTTTGGACTAAAAATAACTTCCCCATTGCAAATCTCATTGTTTTATTATAAAGCAAACATACAGTAATTTTCAAATGTTCTATGATATGCTTGTATATATTTTGTAAGGTGTGGCAAGATATGGTCCTCCACGACCCTTGTCTCACCATGTGACCGGGAGATTAAATGGGTCATCTTAAGATGGCTGAAAAAAAGAAGAAAAACAAGAGGGCCATGATGGCCCTATATCGCTCACCTGAGTAAATCTGAACCAGTACAAGAGGGCCAAGATGGCCCTAAAGCGATCACCTGAGTACTGGCACATTATCAAACTTCTTCAAAATCTTATGGTCATATACAATCTGTGCAAGTTTGGTTAAGATTGTTCAAGAAATGTGGGCTCTGTTGTGTATAACAACATTGATACAGACGGTTTAAGACCCTGACAAAGTTTGGTAAAGATCAAATACAAAATGAAGGTGCTAGAGAGTAACACCTTGGGCAGAGCCAAATGTGACCCCAGGGCTACATGTAATATACGAGAGCTGTGTGCTTTGTGGTTTTAGAGAAGATTTTTTAAGTTTTTCCCTATACAAGTCTATGTAAAACGTGACCCCTGGGGCGGGGCCAAATGTGAACCCAGGGTCACCATTTGAACAAACTTGGTAAAGGACCATAAGAGTATAGTAAATGCAAAATATTAAACCTATGGCTCTTGTAGTTCCAGAGAAGAAGACTTTAATGTAAAACTGTGACCCACGGAGTGGGGTCAAATTTTACCCCAGGGTCACCATTTGAACAAACTTGAAAGAGGACCATAAGCTTATAGCAAATTCAAAATATTAAACCTCTCGCCCTTGCAGTTCCAGAGAAGAAGATTTTTTTCAGTTTTTCCCTATACAAGCCTATGTAACACGGTGACCCCCAGGGCAGGGCCAAGTGTGACCCCTGGGTCACCATTTGAACAAACTTGGTAGAGGACCATAAGCTTATAGCAAATGCAAAATATTAAACATCTGGCTCTTGCAGTTTCAGAGAAGAAGATTTTTAAGTTTTTCCCTATACATGTCTATGTGAAACATGTGACCCTTGGGGCGCGGCCAAATGTGACCCTAGGGTCACCATTTGACCAAAATTGGTAAAGGACCATAAGCTTATAGTAAATGCAAAATATCAAACCTCTGGCTCTTGTAGTTTCCGAGAATAAGATTTTTCCCCCCCCCCCCCATATAAGTCTATGTAAAACTGTGACCCCCAGGGCAGGGACAAATTTGACCCCATGGTCACCATTTGAACAAACTTAGTAAAGGACCATAAGCTGATGCTACATGTAATACATGAGAGCTCCGTGCCATGTGGTTCCAGAGAAGAAGATTTTTTTTCAGTTTTTCCCTATACAAGCCTATGTAACACTGTGACCCCCAGGGCAGGGCCAAGTGTGACCCCTGGGTAACCATTTGAACAAACTTGGGAGAGGACCATAAGCTTATAGCAAATGCAAAATATTAAACCTCTGGCTCTTGCAGTTTCAGAGAAGAAGATTTTTTAAGTTTTTCCCTATACATGTCTATGTAAAACATGTGACCCTTGGGGCGGGGCCAAATGTGACCCGAGGGTCATCATTTGAACAAAATTGGTAAAGGACCATAAGCTTATAGTAAATGCAAAATATCAAACCTCTGGCTCTTGTAGTTTTCGAGAAGAAGTTGTTTTTTTCCCCATATATAAGTCAATGTAAAACTGTGACCCCCGGGGCGGGGACAAATTTGACCCCAGGGTCACCATTTGAACAAACTTAGTAAAGGACCATAAGCTGATGCTACATGTTATACATGAGACCTTTGTGCCTTGTGGTTTCAGAGAAGAAGATTTTTTAAAGTTTTTTCCTATATGTCTATATGAAAAACAGGCAAAATCTCAATATACAAACTTTGGACCCCCGGGGCATGGCCATTTTTGACCCCAGGAACTTCATTTGAACAAATTCGATAGTCTAGGCGTTGGCGATTATTTTAAAAGAAAAACTGTTGAAATCTGTCCAGCGGTTCTTGAGAAGAAGATTTTTTAAGGTTTGGACCATATATGGTAATGGCGGCCATCTTGGATGTCGCGCTGACCTAATTTTAACAAATCTAAAAAGCATTCATCTAAGGATCATCCACGTGAAGTTTGGTCAAAATTGGCCACGCGAGTTCTGAGGAGAAGGCGTTTGAAGCAAAAGTTAACGACGACGACGGACGACGGACAAAGAGTGATCCCAATAGCTCACCTTTGAGCCTTCGGCTCAGGTGAGCTAAAAAGGCTTGGTATTCATCATCCCTGCCAAGATTCGTTGAAACAAGGCCAGAAGTTCTGAAGAGACTAGTCTTGAAAAAGTTTGTGTATTAAAACCTTTAAAGGGCCATAACTTTGCCAAATATCATTCAACCGGAATACGGCGATGATATACATAACTAGGCTAGTTACTGATCATCATTGTCAGGTTTCGTTGAAATCCGGCCAGGGGTTCAGGAGATATAGTCAGGACAAAGTTTGTGTAATAAAACTTTTAAAGGGCCATAACTCTGCCAAAAAATCATTCAACTGGAACAAAGCGATGATATGCATAACTAGACATGGTCCATCCCTAAAAAGTTTTGTTTAAATCCGGCCAGGGGTTCAAGAGGACTAGTCCAGACAAAGTTTGTGTATTAAAACCTTTAAAGGGCCATAACTCTGCCAAAATAATTCAACTGGAACACGGTGACGATATGTACAACTAGGCTTGGTACTGATGATACCTGCAAAGTTCATTGAAATCCGGCCAAATGAAGGCCCGTTCATCTTAACGAGGCAAAACACATCATATTTTAACTAAATCAAGGGCCATAACTCCGGTGTTACTAATCCAATTTGGTTGGCTTTCAAACTTGTCCAAGATTTTATTGCTAAATCAAGGGCCATAACTCCGCTGTTACAGGTACAATCTAGCTAGTTTTCGAACTTGTATGAGATTTCATTGATATTAACAATCTGGTCAAGTTTGGTAAAGATCAGATGAAAAATGAATGCTCTATCATCTTAACGAGGCCAAATTATAGCATATTTCAGAAAATCAAGGGCCATAACTCTGGTGTAAATGATCCGAACTGGCTCGTTTTCGAATTCGTTCGAGCTTTCACTGATATCAAAGATCTGATAAAGTTCACTGTTTGGTAAAGATCGGATGAAAAATGAAGGGCCTATCGTCTTAACGAAGCCAAATATAGCATGTGCAACAAAATCAAGGGCCATAACTCCGCTGTTACAGGTGTAGCACACCCATTGCAACACAGGAAGTGTCGGCCTGGGGTAGTCGCATAATGGCGTCAATAAATAATTCTCATTTCTTTTTGTAAAAAAAGTCATTTTCACTAATTTAAAGTGCTATTTTTGGTTTATATCACATTGTTGATCTATTTGCTACATTTTTCAAGCATTGTCATGTTAAAATTGTGAGTTTTTAATTTATTTTGCTTATATGGAAATGAGTGTATGAATACAATATTATGGCATCTCAGTGTTTATGTTTTTAAAGGGACCATTCATTCATGAGACAAGTTCTTTCTTAGAAGATACATGACCCCCATTTTTCTGTGGATTTTTTGGCAGCATATGTGTCATTTGTGATGAGACTGTAAGTTATTCATTTTTAATTTGGGCCTAGATATGAATGACAACATGGCATTTAAATTTTAATTCACACACAACTCAATGCAACAATCAATGGGCGTGTTACACCTATAAGGCGGGATCTGTGAATTGTCATTTTCTCTCAGATTCTTACTTAACTGGCATTTTTCCTTTTGGAATGATTATTTATCTTCAAAAAAAACACTTTACACTCTTTTAAAACAGGTTTTGAATTTTTTTTTGGTATTTTTCGCCGCGGAAAGCCGTAATTTGGAGTTTCAGATTTTTTAAGTCTTTAAATGATGGCCTGGAGAAATATTTTCTACTAAAACTAGGCTTGTTTGGTATCAACATGTAGATATGTGTATTTGTCACCATAATTTAGCACTACTATTTTTAAAATCCTGCTTTTATAGGTATGACACCACAAAATCCTTCCCCTTACCCCCTAAAATTGGGTTTACTGAGATAATGTCAGAGAGAACTGAAAGCAGAGTATGCTGCCCAATCATTAAAACTTGGCTTTTAATCACAAAGCTAGTACCAGACTTGCATTTAGGAGTATTTGTAATGCCTGTATATTCATGTAGTGTTACCAAATTAAGGTATGATGCCACCAAAAGTGAAAAACTGCCTTGAAAATTGGATGCTGGCATGAAAATCAGCACATTTTGCATTCAAAGAGCAGTTTTGGTAGCTAAACCTCTTGATTTCTTCATGTTTATTGACTATAGGAAGCTTTTAATCCATTATATCAAGTATAAGTATGCCCAATGTCATTTTATAAAACAGTTAAGGTAGGTTAAAACTGAAAAAAATACGCTGATTTTTGTCGCTGTCGACCGCTCTGTTCTATTTTGAAACGCGTATATCTTGATCGATTCTTAGTCAATTCGCGAAAACTTTTCTTTCTTTAATGCATTATAGTCTAGGCTTTGTCATAATAGCTGCTTTGACAATTCACTCATAGTTAAGTATTCTTATAGGTGTAGCACACCCATTGCAACACAGGAAGTGTCGGCCTGGGGTAGTCGCATAATGGCGTCAATAAATAATTCTCATTTCTTTTTGTAAAAAAAGTCATTTTCACTAATTTAAAGTGCTATTTTTGGTTTATATCACATTGTTGATCTATTTGTTACATTTTTCAAGCATTGTCATGTTAAAATTGTGAGTTTTTAATTTATTTTGCTTATATGGAAATGAGTGTATGAATACAATATTATGGCATCTCAGTGTTTATGTTTTTAAAGGGACCATTCATTCATGAGACAAGTTCTTTCTTAGAAGATACATGACCCCCATTTTTCTGTGGATTTTTTGGCAGCATATGTGTCATTTGTGATGAGACTGTAAGTTATTCATTTTTAATTTGGGCCTAGATATGAATGACAACATGGCATTTAAATTTTAATTCACACACAACTCAATGCAACAATCAATGGGCGTGTTACACCTACAGGTCCGATCTAGCTAGTTTTCGAACTTGTCCGAGCTTTCATTGATATTAACAATCTGGTAAAGTTTGGTTAGGATCGGATGAAAACTGAATGCTCTATCGTCTTAACGAGGCCAAATTATAGCAATGTTCAGAATATCAAGGGCCAGAACACCGATCTGGCTGGTTTTCGAACTCGTCTGAGCTTTCATTGATATCAACTATCTGGTAAAGTTTTAAAAAGATCGGATGAAAAAAGAAGGCCCTATTGTTAACGAGGCAAAATATATCAATTTTAACTAAATCAAGGGCCATAACTATGGTGTTATGCGAACTGGATGGTTTTTGAACTCGACTGAGCTTTCATTGATATCAACAATCCGGTAAAGTTTGAAAAAGATCGGATGAAAAATGAAGGCCCTATCGTGTTAACGAGGCAAAATTTTAGCATATTTCAGAAAATCAAGGGCCATAACTCCGGTGAAAATGGTCAGATCTGGCTGGTTTTCGAACTTGTCCATTTTCGAACTCGTCCAAGCTTGCATTGATACCAACAATCTGGTAAAGTTTGAAAAAGATTGGATGAAAAACGAAGGCCCTATCTTGTTAACGAGGCAAAATATAGCAATTTTAACTAAATCAAGGGCCATAATTCCGGTGTTACTGGTCCGAACTGGCTGGTTTTCAAGCTTATCCGAGCTTTCATTGATATCAACAATCCGGTAAAGTTGGAAAAAGATCGGATGAAAAATGAAGGCCCTATCATGTTAACGAGGCCAAATTATAGCATATTCAAAAAATCAAGTACCATAACCTCCGACGTAAATGGTCCGATCTGGCTGGTTTTCGAACTCGTCTGAGCATTCATTGATACCAACAATCTGGTAAAGTTTTAAAAACTATCGGATGAAAAATGAAGGCCCTATTGTGCTAACGAGGCAAAAGTTAACGGACGGACAGACGGACGGACATACGAACAACTCGCCATCCCATAAGCTCTGCTATAACAAAAACTTAATTCCCCCTGCCCACCGCGCCAAAACTTAAACAAAAAGGTTAACGTAACGCATATTTTAGAGAAAGTAGGTCATAGTGACCTAATTTTTAGGGTATGGTCAGTGCTGGAAGAGAGGGAGGTGCTGTTAAAGTTTGATGAAGATCGGACATGGTAATGCTGAGATATATAGAAAACACAAAATGTTGACGCACGCCCGTCTGCCTGTGCCCACCTGCCTGGTTTACGCCAATCTATAAGCCGATTTTAAAAAAAAACGGCTAAAAATGCCTTTTATCATTAATTTAGAGATTATATAGTCAGGAACTTCTTTCAACTACACCAGGCATGAATACCGAAGTGATTTACTTACTGTATGCCTCAAATGAAACTTGTTTAGAACCAACTACCGGTACATGCCATGTCAGTCATATTGGTATTGGTTCAAAATCAATACCACTTCTGGTTTTCGAGCTGTAGTTGCTACAAACTTTTATTTTTAAAATCTATTTTTAGCTGTGGTGGCCATCTTGAATTTCCGGCCAGAATGATTTTTGCTTGGGACCAACAAGAAGACATCAAGAGCAACAATCCTGTAAAGTTTCATGAAAATCCATCGAGTAGTTTCAGAGAGTAGTCGCCACATGTTTTTCCTATGTAAACTCTATGTAATCAAAGATGTCCGCTGGTGGCGATGTCAAATCAAAATAAAATCTTTTAGGACCAACTACATGTCATGCCAGTCAATTTGGTAAAGGTTCAAAATCAATACACCTCATGTTTTTGAGAAGTAGTCACCACCAATAAACTGTCCCATATGAAAAAAAATCTTAACAAAATACTAATCCTGCATTAATAAAATACTAACAAAACACTCTTTAGTATTTTGTTAGAGTGTTTTATTTGTATCACATTTAATGAAACATCAATTCTTTACTTTTAGAAAAATGTTTTATTGATGTTTCATTAACTTAGAAAATGGTAAAGATGTTTTGATAGTGTTTCATTAGTCTTAAACATTCAGTTGGAGTATAGCATTAGTGTTACATTAGACTTCTCTTTGCGTAAAAGTACAGAATTAGTGTTGCATTAGACTTTATACCTTAAGTCAGAGTACAGAATTAGTGTTTCATTAGACTTCTCTTTATGTAAGAGTACAGCATTAGTGTTGCATTAAACTTATATTCATGTAAGAAAACAGTATTAGTGTTACATTGCACTTGAGAATAAAAACAGATGTGGCATTACTTTAGCACTTTGAGCGCTTTATTATCTTCATGCTGAAATCTAAGTCGCATAATACATAGTCACTAAGACAAATGAATATATATATTTAATTGTGGATTTAGTCATTTATGTGACAAGGTACATTTGTTTGTTTGTTTGATGTTTTACGTCATTTTCAACACATATCTCTAGATGAAGCAGTTTCCATCATGGAAATCCATAGAATTCTATGGAAGTTGGAATGGAATTGGATGGAATTTCATAGATTTCCGTGTAATATTAAAAAAAATCTATGAAAATTTGAACAACGTACCATTTTTCCATGGATTTTATCTGACATCAGGAAACATTGCCATGGATTTCCATGGTAAAATGAAAAATGCCATGGAAAGTTGGAGAAAATAAATGATGGAAAATAGCATGGAAAATAACAAACATTTTGGGGGATGGAAATCAATGGAAAAAGCGGACTTTAAGAATTTTCTCGATAAAACCAGGGAGTATGTATACTTACTCCCTGATAAAACAAGTGTGCGCTTTAACAAATTACGTTGAAAATAAAACTGGAAAATGAAACTAGCAGATGTAATGCTAATTAATATTTGTTCCATGATGGGGACGTTAACCGGGCGGTCACGCGTGTATCGGTCTATCCTCCGAGCATGTTAAAGAACCATAGGAATCTATTCGATAATAAGAGTAAGGCAGGTTCCCGGATTCCTTTATATCCTTCCCCTCTCTCTAGGGCGGCTCTAATTAACATATACTGTGTTGATGGCTGAGCCGTTAAACAACATTCAGTGTATTTGTTCTATGACTTCCACACATCCATATGAATCAAAATATTTAAACAGTAGATATTTATAAATTATAATATAAAAATAAGTCTGCAATTAAAATTAAATTAATATAAAACTTATTTCATTGTCACATTTTGGGATTCTGTTTATGACATTACAATTGATAATAGTTAGAAAGAATAAATATTTAGTGAGATATGCAGTTATTTAAATTAAATATTTAGTAGATTTGCAGAAATAAATTATATTGACTTGTAACAATGAAGATATATATCATTTGACATTTTATCCAAATGTTCAATTCAGCATTGTGATAAGCCTGTAATGAATGTTTAATTAACCAGACCTAATATGTAGATTCATAATTTCCCAATTAACAGATGATCCCCCATTAACTTGGAGCTGATCATCTAGTCACTGAGAACGCTTGCAGGAATATAGACTTGCCACAGTACCACATTATTTACTGTAGGGCACAGTTTGATTCATCAATTGCATGAGTCATGTTAAAAGAGGCAAGACATATCTTTGTCAATATTAAAAGAATATTTTAATATACTAATTCAGTCACATATAAGTATTAATTACTGTATATAGAGTATGGTACACCCCCCAATGTTGAATCAACCAACAAGATGGGACCATACTGTTTGTTTTGTAGCACGTCCATTTCAGTTGTCCTGACTCCTTTATAATTGTGGCCACTCTCCCAACCTTTCAGACATGAAATGTCTAGATAACACTAAACAGATGTTGGGGAACTTAGGGGGAACTGACCATCCATTATCCATCTGGCATTATATGTTGTATATGGCAGCTCAGAATAAAAACCTGCAAACCCTACAAATTGCCTCTAACTCAAGTCTAGGTGTGGATTGGTTTACATTAATTTAGCAGTTTGGATTTGAAAAACTGAAAATGTATACAAAGCTATAGTTATGAAGAAACATGTGCACTTTAGGATTTTTAAACTTGAGTTACAGAATGTAGCACTTAATGTGAATTAGTTGAAGACCTGGTTACAATGAAAAACAAATGGTGGAACATAAAAAACTATAATGAAACATTTAATGCATTGATGGATTTTAAACTCAACCAGAAACACAGGCAGGAATTAAAGAACACTATTTTGTGATTATTCAGGTAAGTAACTTACTTTAAACCTCTACTACTATTAATATATCATTATGGCAAGACATTCTTCCTTTATGTTTATATGGTTGCTAATTGAGAAAGCTCTGAAAATAATTGTTTACTTATAGTTGTTTTATGAGCTAATTTCTTTACTGAAGTTAATGTTTCATCTGATTCGTGCATATATATTCATCTGTATGTCTTATATAAGAACAGTGATAAAGTAGAACTCATGCTTATTTAAATTTCTTTCAGCTGATCAAATTAAGGATAACTCCTGCTGATTATGTCTGACAGTTGCACAACATTGAAGTTTACATCAGGACAATGATTAATTTGATTTCTTATCACATAATGGTAAGTATAATGTTTGTTTAAATAATCTTTTGTACATGTATGTACTTAAAAAAAAACTTGTATGACAAGATGTGAACTTAAGGTGTTGGTAACATAATAGTTGACTATATGAATTGATGTAATTTGATGAATTTACTGTTTTATGACAGTGGTTATAATTTACTCTTAATATATGTTCCTTAGATACTTTATACCAATACCTTACCAAACTATAAATTATTAGAACTCAAATAATAATGCCAAAAGTGTAATAGCATGTCAGTTTAACAATTGCAAATAATACTTTAAAGCTGTATATTTATACATTTTGAATGCCTTATTAACAAAAATATTATAAATTCATAAACAACTATTAACATAAAACTATTTACATTAACTTTCAGGGTTTGAGATCTAGACAACAGTCTTCAAGTTGAATGGAAGAATGGACAGTGAAAATGGATTTACCATTGGATGCAAAACTGTTTATTATTATTTTTCACAATGTATATTTTCCACTAATGCTGTAACATGAGTTGCAGAGATAGGCTTGTGACTGTCTAAAGTAAAAGGGACATAGAAAGATAACACATTATTTTGAAGCAGTTCTTAATGTTAATGTCTACCAGTAGGTTGTGTTCAGTTTTTTAATTGTCTTAAATTTTATTTATTTTTTCCCTCAAAGACCAAGGTCACTCTTAGGGTCAGAGGTCACACATGTTTTGGGGGCATTTGTCAATTATTGACATTTTCTCTCCTTTGTTTATTGTTTTGATGCGTGATATACACAAACTGTATACTCAAAGTTGTGAAAGTTCTATTTTTTTACTGATTTTGTGTGTGTTTTGTTAAATATATATTTTTTGCATTAATTTTGTTAGTGTTTTATTAGTATTTTGTTAAAAGTATTCTATATGTGTATTGCTGAACAGTTAATTGAATTGAATGTTGTTCATCAACACAGTATAGGTTATTTAGAGCCGCCCCAGAGAGAGGGGAAGGATACATAGGAATCCAGGAACCTGCCCTACTCTTATTATGGAATAGATTCCTATGGTTCTTTAACGTGCTCGGAGGATAGACCGATACACGGGACCGCCCGGTTTACGTCCTCATCCGACGGACGAGGCTAAGGGAAAGTGTCTTGCCCAAGAACACACCGACGGAACTCAGTGGCAACACGGAGGATTGAACCGGGGGCCTCCGGTTACAAATCCGCCGCGCTACCGACTGCGCCACGCCAGCCAAACAGTACATCATTAGTGTTTTGTTAACAGTGTTTCATTGATGTTTTGTTAACAGTGTTGCATTGATGTTTTGTTAACAGTGTTGCATTGATGTTTTGTTAACAGTGTTGCATTGATGTTTTGTTAACAGTGTTGCATTGATGTTTTGTTAGGAGTCTTTTATTAGTGTTTTGTTTCAGTATTTTATTGGTGTTTTGTTAATATTCAGATTTCAGTACAGCATTAGTATTTTGTTATTGAACAGTGTTTTATTGGTGTTTTGTTAATAGTGTTTTGTTAGTGTTTTATTAGTATTTTGTTAATCTCATTTGCATGTCATTTGTGATACTAATTCTGCACTAATAAAATACTAGTATAGCATTCATGTTTTGTTATAGTGTTTTGTTACCCCTTTTTTTTCATATGGGGTGCTTTTGAAATCTATTTTTAGGTATGGTGGCCATCTTGAAATTTTGGCCGAACTGATTTTTAGTTAAGATCAACTAGACATCAATAGCAACATTCCTTTAAAGTTTCATGAAAATCCATCAAGTAGTTCTAGAGGAGTATAGTCATCACAAGATTTTCTTGTATAACTCTTATGTAAACAAAGATAACTCGATGTAAACAAAGACCATGTTTGACGTCAATGATTTTTGATTAGGACCAACTACATGCCATGTCATGCCAGTCATTTTGGTAAGGGTAATCCACAACAACATCACTTATTGTTTTGGAGAAGTAGTCGCCACAAAATTCTATTTTTAGCTGTGGTGGCAATCTTGAATTTCTGGCCGACCTGACTTTTACCTAGGACCAACTACACATCAAGAGCATCAAGTTTTATGAAAATCCAACAAGTAGTTGCAGAGGAGTAGTCACCCCAAGATTTTCCTACATAATTCTATGTGAACAAATGTCCGCTGGTGGAAATGTTTGATATCGAATCAAAAGGAATTTTGTTTAGGACCAACAATATGTCATGCCAGTCATTTGGTAAAGGTTCCAAATCAATACACCTCATGGTTTTAAGAAGTAGTCGCCACAAAACTGTATTTTTAAAATCATAGTTTTGCAGTAGTCGCTACAAACTTCTTTTCTAAGTCTATTGTTAGCTTTGGCAGCCATCTTGGATTTGACATCAACCTGACTTTTTGGCTCAGATCAACTAGACCTTACTGGCAACATTCCTGTAAAGTTTCATGAAAATCCATCCAGTGCTAAGGAGTAGTCGCCATAAAGAAAAGTTTACGGATGGATGGACAGACGACAAATAACACCCCACAGCATAAGCTCTGCGGATCTTTGATCAGTAGAGCTAAAAATGTATGTTTGCGGTTTCCGCACAGTAACCTTTAACATTTGTAATCCACTCATGATGAAACATGGGGACAATATATATGACAATAATATCTTCGCCAAGTTTGAGTTACGGCCCTTGGATTTTTGAAAATTGATAATTTTTGCGGTTTCCGCTCAGTAACTTAAACATTTATAATCCAATTTTGATGTTTATGGGCATAATATCTTGGCCGAGTTCAATAACCAGCCAGATCGCACCTATCTTGCTGGAGTTATAGCCATTTAATTTTTGATGAATTTTGCCGAGGTTTTTACTACAAATCAATTGATTTTTACATTGGCGGTTCCTATCAGGTGGTGGAGCATAATTTTCTGAATTTGCTTGTTTCTCTTTCTAATGATGGTATTTTCCTTACTTTAACATTTTATTTTTCATTACAGAGATTTTGAAATAATGTGCTTCTCAGTAAATGCGATATAATGTAATTGTATGTTTGTTTAATATGGATAAGTGTTCATGTTCTCACTATCTTCATATTTTCATGTTATTGTGTTGGCTACACACAAGTTTTTGTATGCTTAATTGCTGAATAATGATATTTGTATATGTATAACTTACAGTAAGAATCAACACTTTTTCACTTGACAAGTCGAGCTCCCTTGAATCAGTTGGAAAATAGAAGTTGTGCATACAAGATATTTTTAAATAAAATTCAAAGAACAAAGGGTCTTAACCCAAATGATATACTGAAACATTATGTGCATCTTGGCATCATTGTTTCTTTTGAATGGTTTCGAATACAGAGTTTTCAGATGGATGGACGGATAACAAACAATGCCAATTCTGTATCCAGCTGCTTTCACAGAATTGAAATGAATTGTTGTTTAATGGCTCATCAACACATGGTATAGGTTATTTCAGGGCCGCCCCAGAGAGGGGAAGGATAAATATCAGGGCCGCCCCAGAGAGGGGAAGGATATATATCAGGGCCGCCCCAGAGAGGGGAAGGATACTGTGAAATCATTTTATTTCGTCGGGATTAAATTTCGCGATTCTTTCCAAAAAGACAGTTTCTGATTTTGGAAAAAAAATCTTTAAAAAAGCACTGTATCTTGAAATGCATTATCGATAAATTTGACTCTGATTTGTAAGTGCCAACACGTTCTCAGGCTACATATTGGCAGAGCTGTCTGGCAAATTACGTCAGATTTTCCCTAATAAACAATTAACCCAGGTCACCTAACACCGAACACACTTACTCAGCGGGTGATATTGTGTGATCTCCCGTTGTTTTGACTCAGCGGATGATATTGTGTTATCTCCCGTTGTTTTGCTTTTTTTATTACCCTGTCTTGACACCATTGTTTGTTTGGGAAGAAAATGGCGGACACCTGCGTCGATGTGTGTCAAATCTCTGTGATTTTATTGGCTAACAACAATAATTAGCTCATGAATATTTATGAATGGCGATACCTGATTGTACGATAATGTACTAATTGATATGTAACACAGAAGTCATACTATATTGCGTTTTAAATGTTTATATGTTTGCCTGCGTTTTGTTTTTTACTATTTATTTTCTGTTGATTAAATATATAAAATCTGCACGTGTTCAATTTAAATTGCCGACCTATAGGTAAGTACTCTGTAGATGATGACAACGATAATAAACTTAAATAACTTATTATCGTGGGGATTTGATTTCGCGGCTTGAGCCAACCACGAAATACGCGAAATTAAATCCCCCACGAAATATAATGATTTCACAGTATATATATCAGGGCCGCCCCAGAGAGGGGAAGGATAAATATCAGGGCCGCCCCAGAGAGGGGAAGGATATATATCAGGGCCGCCCCAGAGAGGGGAAGGATAAATATCAGGGCCGCCCCAGAGAGGGGAAGGATAAATATCGGGGCCGCCCCAGAGAGGGGAAGGATAAATATCGGGGGCGCCCCAGAGAGGGGAAGGATAAATATCGGGGCCGCCCCAGAGAGGGGAAGGATAAATATCGGGGCCGCCCCAGAGAGGGGAAGGATATATATCAGGGCCGCCCCAGAGATGGGAAGGATATATATCCAAGAATGTTGCCCTAGGGTTATAATCAAACATATTCTTAAGGTTCTTTGCTTGGAGGATCGACTCCTATACATAGGGACGGCCCGTTTTGCAACCACATCCGACAGACGAGGCTAAGGAAAGTGTCTTGCCTAAGGACACACCAGTGAGGCTCGTACCTGTGATCTCTGGATTTATAACAGATGCAACAGACAACAATATCACAGCTACTATGTGTTTAATGAATATTTCTTATAAAAGATTCACATAGACTAAGTATAAAACATATTTTGTTAGATAAACAGGGTATCCATTTGACAAAAAGAAAGTAGAAAATGTGCTTTGAGGACACGGATGCCCAACTTTAGCACCATCAGTCTTTTTTCCTGTATGTCGATTATGTGTGCAAATATGTCAACTTTCAATATGTCAAGGTCATTCATTCTCATTGACCTTCTTTTAATAGAACATGCTGAAGTCATGTAGATGAGTATGAAGCTTGAAAGGTGAATGGTTGTTCTTGAAAAATAGGTCAAGGACATTCCCACTGACCTACTTTTTCTTGTAATGTGTTGCTGTTATGTTCATGTAAGTGAGAATGATGTGTGCATGTATGTGAGTGTGTCTGATGTTTTTTAAAGTTTGAAAGCTGTATGACTATGGACTAAATTAACACAGTAGGTCAAGGTCATTCACATTGACCTAATGATGGTAGGAACATGTTGCTGTCATGTAGATGTGAGTGAGTATGAAGTTTGACAACTGTACAGCTTTTGGTATATGAGTTTTAGACTTAATAATAAAACTTATGCATTAACACTTTAATGTAAGTTAACAAATTGCGAAAAGTAGGCCAATGTCGTTCATAAGGACTATCTTTTGGTAGGAACGTATTGATGTTACATAGATGTCAACATGTGTGGAGTTTGAAAGCTCTATTGGCTCTGGTGTCTGAGAAATGAACTTGAATGTAAAACTTGAATGTTTGTGCAGATGGGACGGATGAACTGACAAGGGTAACACTATATGACAGGGTTCACTTTCCTGGTGGGGCATAAAAACAGTTTCAAACAGAAAGTAAAAGAATTTGTCTAACATACTATATTCAACTCCTTGAAAACTTGTCTGGGCCCGCTGGGCTATGTGTTTTCCTTTTGTTCAAGGGTTTTTGTCAACTGGAAATATGAATATGCACTATTTTTGTTTACGCTTGGAATACCTCTCAGTTTTACATAACAATTCTGGTGAATAGCATCTGCTGCAAAACTACAATTCAATTGCAGTTACGTTTGGAAATAAACAATCGAAAGTGAAAATAAGAATTGTTGAAGGAAAACACAGCAGCAATCTTGACGGTTTTCCTTATTTTCATGTATCAAGATGAACTCCTCAAAAAAGTGTCTTTTGAGAAAACAAAAATAAACTTTTCCTTAAATTCAGTTTGATTAAAAACTTTTTTGTATTCAACTTTAAATCATGTTTCAATTTAATTTTGGGTGAAAACATATGTACTATTAAGACTGTTGAGTGTCAAACAATAACCATCATATTAAAACTTATTTTCCAATGAAGCAAACATTATTCTGTTGAATTTACTCTAAAATTTCTACTTTTCGCAGAATATCATATGAACTCCTAAATGGGCCAATATGAGCTGGAATGGTCCAATCTGAGCTGAACTGGTCCAATATGACCTGGACTGGTCCAATATCATTTGGACTGGTCCAATATCAACTAGACTGACCCAATACCACCTGGACTGGGTCATTATCAGCTTTACTGGGCTAAAATCAGCTGGAATGAGCCAACATCAGCTGGACTGGGCCAATATCACCTGGACTGGACCAATATCAGTTGGACTAGGCCAATATCAGCTGGACTGGTCCAATATGAGCTGGACTAGACCAATATCCGCTGTACTGGTCCAATATTAGCTGGACTGGTCCAATATGAGCTGGACCAATATGAGCTAAAATATGCCATGAGCTGAAATGGGCCAATATGAGGTGAATTGGGCCAATACAAGGTGAACTTGGCCAATAAAATGTGAACTTGGCCAATACAAGGTGAATTTGGCCAATATGAGGAGAAATGGGCCAATACAAGGTGAACTTGGCCAATACAAGGTGTACTGGGCCAATATGGATATTGCTCGAATTGGCTCAGTTGGGAATTCATGACACATACCAAAATCTTCACGTAATATAACATTTAATAATAATAATAAGGGTTTATCGCTATCAATTATGAATCCAGTACATTAAAGTTTAAACTTCATCTTTAGTTAAACATTCAGACATTCTTCTCATTCTGTGTCAGAATTACTGCTTGACTACTTTTTATGGTCCCTCAGACATAGAGACAATATCCCAATGCAAACTAAGTAAGATTGCAAAATAATACAAGAAATCCGTGGATTCACATGTCTCGCCTAACTGGGGCTGGACTTAAAGGGACACACGGCAATCTGGAATTATTTAAAACTCACGGCGTCCCGCTAGTTTTTCTGGATAACTTACATTTGTTCAATCATTAATATTAATTATAAGAATAGTAATAAGCAAATTGTATTTGCATATTATTCAATTTTGATATTATTGCACCAATAATATATTAAAACTTATAGTAGAATAAGACAAAAAAGTGAATACTTAAAACTTTATTTATTTAAATGTAACCCGGTTAAAATTAAACATGATCCTGGATATATAAACCGAGACACCCATTTCAAACACTTCAAGATTGCCGTGTGTCCCTTTAAAAATAAAAAGGTCAATGATGCTTAAATGAAAGTTTGTAAACATTTTAGTAACTAAAAACAATGGAGTTTGCTGAGATGACATTTCAGTGCATTTGTTTAAAAACAAAATGCCATTCTATTAAAAATAAGAGGCCCAAGAGTGTCTGTGGATGCTCTACTGGCTAAAACGGCTCTTAAATCAAGGGTTGTCGACATAAAATTCCCATCAGTAGTTTTTTTAAAACATTGCAAAACAACAGGGATAGGATGGCCTTAGATCGCTCACCTGGTAATCATGGGCAATAAGTCTGCTGTGTCTAGTCTATCATGGGTATTTTTTAATTTGTCCCAATTTCTTTTATGAATAAAATTTCATAAATATGGGTTGGGTTGGGTTGGGGGGGGGGGGGGGGGGAGGGGTTGGGGGGGGGGGAGGGGTTGGGGGGGGGGGGTATATTAACATTCCAAACAAATATGGTAAAGATCAGATAAAAAATGAAGTAACTACAGACAAAGGAAAACACAATATAGCATATTTCAACAAATCAAGGGCCATAACCTGTCGTTACTATCAATATCTAGCTAGTTTACGAACTTGTAAAAAGATTTCATTGATAAACCGCGCTTTGCACAATTAGACATCATACTGAGGCTTCCTGCCAAATTTTGTAGAAATCCATCAAGCCATTTAGGAGGAGTAGCTCCGACAAGAAATTTAAAGTAAAAATGTCAAAGTGCCATAACTCCGTCATCAATCAGCGAACTGGAACAAAACCGTGATATGCACAACTAGACATCTTACTGATGCTTCCTGCCAAGTTTCGTCGAAATCCAACAAGGTGTTTAGGAGGAGTAGCGCCGACAAGAAATTTAAAAGTAAAAAATGTCAAGGGGCCGCAACTCCATCAAAAAACAACGAAAAAAACGCAATAGGCACAACTAGAAATCATAGCAATGCTTCCTGCTAACAACAACATTTTTTTAAAAAGTAATTCAACATAAAACAAAATTTTAAAAAAAAAATGAAAAAAAAATGAAAGATGAAAAAAAAAAAATGAAAAATAATTCAACCAATAAATCAATGTAATAAAAAAAAAATGAAAAAAATGAAAAAATGAAAAAAAAAAAAATTACAAATAAATCAATAAATGAAATAAAAAAATATATAATAATAATCAAACAAAAATTGAAAAAATTGAGAAAAAAATAAAATAACTTTGATAAAATGAAAGCCCTATTGTATTAACGAGGCAAAATATAGCATTTTGAACTAAATCAAGGGCCATAACTCCGCTGTTATGGTCCGATCTGGTTTTCGAACTTGTGCGCGCTTTCATTGATATTAACAATCTGCTAAAGTTTGGTAAAGATCGGATGAAAAATAGTTTGGTAAAGATCGGATGAAAAATGAAGGCCCTTGGCCATTAGAGCTAAAAATCATCAGCTCCAAGAAGTAGGTCAAGTCCAAAAGGATGCACTACCCAAGACACAACTATGTCAAAACAGAATATGTTTTCTTCCAATGATTAAGCTATAAATTAGGTTTAAAACATCTAGTGCATAATTATAGTTCATGTGAAAGTGATGTAAATGTAACAATTAAAGTTATCTGCCCTTTGCTTGGATGGTGAAGGTCACATCCACATTTGCTTTCTCACGTTGCAATGTACCACTCAAGATACAACTATAAGCAAAGTTTGAAAAGTCTTAGTGCATACAGTTTGTGAAAAAGTGACCTAAACGCCAAAGTTGAAGGTAAAAATTATAAGGTTATCTACCCTTTGCTTGGAGGGTCAAGGTCACTTCCACATTATTTCCTTTGTCATGTTGCGATGTACCACTCAAG
Organism: Cyrtodaria siliqua; assembly: GCA_037043455.1. Lineage (NCBI taxonomy): Eukaryota > Metazoa > Mollusca > Bivalvia > Adapedonta > Hiatellidae > Cyrtodaria > Cyrtodaria siliqua. The sequence goes on along the minus strand of JAWPHD010005441.1, from coordinate 86,243 downwards.
ATACAACTATAAGCAAAGTTTTAAAGGTCTAGTGCATACAGTTTGTGAAAAAGTGACCTAAATGCAAAAGTTGAACCTAAAAATTATTAAGTTATCTGCCCTTTGCTTGGAGGGTCAAGGTCACTTCCACATTTGCTTTGTCACGTTGCGATGTACCACCCAAGATACAACTATAAGCAAAGTTTGAAAGGTCTGATGCATACAGTTTGTGAAAAAGTGACCTTATTAAGTTATCTGCCCTTTGCTTGGAAGGTCAAGGTCACTTTCACATTTGCTTTGTCACGTTGCGATATACCACCCAAGATACAACTATAAGCAAAGTTTGAAAGGTCTGGTGCATACAGTTTGTGAAAAAGTGACCTAAATGCAAAAGTTGAACCTAAAAATTATTAAGTTATCTGCCCTTTGCTTGGCAGGTCTAGGTCACTTCCACATTTGCTTTGTCACGTTGCGATGTACCACCCAAGATACAACTATAAGCAAAGTTTGAAAGGTCTAGTCCATACAGTTTGTGAGAAAATGACCTAAACGCAAAACTTGAATGTTGACGCCGCAGCCGCCGCCGGAAAAGCAACACCTATGTCTCTTTTTTTCTTCGAAAAGGCGAGACAAAAACTGGTAGTGTTAAGCAGCTACTGCCAATGCTAGCCTAAACTACCAAGGATCTACTGTCCTTGTACATGTACATATTCAAAATATTACAAAATGCATATATAATAAATATTAAGAGACAAACTAAATGCTAGTACAACGTAGTCACAAAATTGGCACCTTCTACACAACAAAATGTTTGTTCTATCGCGCATATAGAACCATAATTATATGTGCATGTATACATTAAAGGGCATGTATAAACCCCTACAAAGGATATGTTTGCCAACTTATGATATAGAGCGTAGAATAGTATTGTATTACTAGAGGTTGCTTTTAGTAAAAACAGATGTCTCCCCCACTGGGGAAAAGGCCATAAATCTGCAGAAAATCATTCACGTGGAACACAAAGATAATATGCGCAACTAGGCTTGGTCTGAACATCCTTGCCAAGTTTCATTGAAATCCAGCTAGGGGTTCAGTAGAACTAGTCCGGACAAATTTTGTGTATTAAAACCTTTAAAGGGCCTTAACTCTGCCAAAGTTATTTAACCACAACACTAGGCTTGGTACAGATATCATCCTTGCCAAGTTTCATTGAAATCTGGCCAGGGGATCAGGAGAACTAGTCTGGCCCAATTTATGTATTAAAACCGTTAAAGGGCCATAACTCTGCCAAAAATCATTTAACCAGAACACAGCGACGATATGCACAACCAGGCTTGGTACAGTTTCGTTGAAATCCGGCCAGCGGTTCAGGAGAACTAGTCGGGAAAATGTTTGTGTATTAAAATCCTTTAAAGGGCCATAACTCTGCAAAAAAATCATTCAACCGGAATCTAAGGTTTTATTTTTATCATAAAATCCACTACCGGGTATTTCACTGGAAAGTATATAATAAATAAGTCTATATAAAACATTTGCAAATTTTGTTAAAGGACGCTTATCTACATGCAATATATGAAGAGCTCTATATATATATGCCTTGTAGTTGCAGAGAAAAATATTTTTCAAGTTTTTTTCTTCTTATATAAGTCTATGTAAAACAAGCAGTTTTTATATACAAATTTGTGACCACTGGGCCACACCCATTTTTGACCTTTTATGGTAAGATGGCCATCGCAATGACGTAATTTTAAAACCACTGACCTAAGGATTATCCATTTGAAGTTTGGTCAAAGTTTACCAAGCGGTTTCTGAGAAGTCGTTTGATGAACAGACGGATGAAAAGGGATCACAATATAAATAATAAATAGAAGCTTGCTATATATAAATGGAGTTGATATTACTTTTGAATAATAAAAAAACAAAAACAATGTTGACAGTGCACCCTCACCACACACCCAAACCCTTTTGATGATGAATGAGTGGGAAGTAGGAATGTTTAAGTTAATTTGTCTTTTACAGTGTGCACCAACACAGAGAGGGCCTAATGGCCCTGAATTGCTCACCTGATGACCTTTTCCATTGTAGACACTTGCCAGAGTAACACAAGTAGTTGAGATAAAATACAGGGCCATCTCGACATCAAGGATAACATTCCTGTGCAATTTCACGAAAATCCATCACATAATTTCAAAGAAGTCACCACAAAATATGACCGAGTGAACTAAATGTTTTTAATCAGAATTTGAAAGTCACACTAATTAATATTGCTACCGTCATAAAATGACTGAAACATTATGTCAAGACTTCCAAACTGAAAATGGTTGTCAACTATATTTATACCCGTCTTTACACCAATTGTTGTTTTTGACGTGCAAGAGTTATGGAGTGGACACGAAATGGAGCTTACACTAGGCATAAGAAGAGAATGATCTTCAGGGTGACCTTGACTTTGAAGATACTGACATGAGTGTTGGATTCTGCATATCGTTTTGTTGAGATGAGTAAATGTGCCAAGTTATTCTGAAATCCCTCCATGCATGCACGAGTTATGGAGCGGACACCAAATGGTCCTTAATATAGGCATATAAGAAGTGAATGACCTTTAGAGTGACTATGACCTTGAAGACACTGACATTGGTGTTGTGTTCTGCATATCGTTATTTTGAAATCCCTCTATGCATGCAAGAGTTATGGAGCGGATACAAATGGAAGTACAAACAGACGGAGACCATTACTAACATCACCCTTCAACAACGGACGCAGGTCATTACTATATCACCCTTCAACAATGGCCGTAGGTCATTACTATATCACCCTTCAGCAATGGACATAGGTCATTACTATATCACCCTTCAGCAATGGACATAGGTCATTACTATATCACCCTTCAGCAATGGACATAGGTCATTACTATATCACCCTTCAACAATGGACGTAGGTCATTACTATATCACCCTTCAACCTGCAGCAGTAGAGGATAATAAAACTGGTAGAGGACCATAAGCTTATACTACATGCAATAGAGTTTTTTTTCGCTATAAGGTCTACATGGAAAACGTGAAATTTCTATATACAAACTTTAGAACCCCAGAATAGGACCATTTTTAATCTCATGATCTCATTTAAACAAACTGTGATAGTCTAAGGGTTGGCATTCATTGATACAGTAAAACTGTTGAAATCGGTGGTTCTTGAGAAAAAGATATGTTAAGACTCCACTATTTATAGTAATGAGTCACCTTTGATTTTGTGTTGACCTAATTTTAACAAACTTAAAAGCCAGCAATCATTGATATGAAGTTTGATCAAAACTGTGAAGAATTTGTTGAAATCAAATGGTAATGCCGATGAGGAATGGATGACAGACAGACAAAGAGTGATCCCAACAGCTCCCTTTGAATCGTCATCTCAGGTGAGCTAAAAACATATATTAAGCCTTCCCTCAATTTTAATTGAAACAGAACCTTCAGACTATGTTATACACTGTATACATAGTATTAATAGAAAAAAAAATTAGCTGGAAATACTATACTTATAAATAGTAAGTCAAACATATTTATATTTTTATCTTAATATGGACGGTATATACAAGTGATGGAAATCACCTTGCAAAATATCACATGTTCAGGTATATAAGTGGAATAAAACTGGACTAAAATCACATTGCAAAATTCACATGTTTATGAATATAATGAGGCATAAAACTGGACCGAAATCACGTTGCAAAATATCACATGTTTATGAATATAAGTAAAATATAAGTGGACGGATATCAGAATGCAAAATATCACATGTTACATATATGAATCAGCAGTTGAAATAATGCAGTAAACTCCCACAAAATATTTTCTGACTTAAAGCTACACAGTCCCTATTTTAACTGGTAATAACTCATAAATATGAATGAGTCTCGTGTGAAGTAGTTTAAAATCGACAAACACCCCAAAAGTCGGTATACAAGGCAGAAATCGATGCGTAAAATTTCACATTTTTTATTTAGCCTTCGTACAGGTAATATCGATAAATATACGGCTTCAGAATATATGGGATAAAAAAAATAAAGTTGCCAGAACGGGATCTGAACTACAGCCTTGCACTTTTAAGTTTTGAAGGATGTATGCTGAACCACTAGACCACGGCTATTTAAAGGTATGTTGTAACATTTTTAACACTAAATAGGCATTACGTAATAACTAGCCCGCACACACAAACTCATCAAGCGCTAAATAACAAGTCGAGATATGGTTGTTTTGAGATGAAGTATTAGTTTCATATTGATAACATACAGTATTACACCAGGCAATGTTAATTTACAAGTGCGACAAGATGGACTATATATTTAATGATCCATCTTGAGTTGCTTCAAATATGTTAAGTTATTTTGCCTCATAATAAATGGTAGTTAGTATACTATTTTCTCAAGTAGCGTTATAGTTCAGTGGATAGAGCACCTGACTTGAAATCAGAAGGTCGTGTGTTCGAGCCCCGAAAGAGGCTAACTTTTTTTTCTGTAAAAATTACTGTTACCTGTGTATAGGTATGATGTGCACTGGTCGATGTCTATACTGGCTTTATACCAGATATCGTCATTTTTATGTTGGTTCTTTAATATAACTTAATCAAAACTAGTCATCTCATAAATATTTTTGCTGGTAGAGAAGCTTACCCCTTTGCCGTAGATATGTTGTGTTTACATTGTTTCTATTCTCAGTAACAAGTGTCATGTGACCGTTACTAAATATAGACTGAATTGGGCCGGTCGTCTCAGCTGAATGTAGTAGTTATCGTCATGTTCAGTTTAATACCGAATAGTCCATGTTTGGGATGATGAAAACGTGTGTAGTTATTAATTGAAACATAAATATACTACTGCACATGAATACACAAACAAAATATCTAGAAAAAAATTATATCTATAATTTAAAATCTTTTTTCAATTGTAGGTATCGGATGTAATTTACTTCACTTCGACGTTCATAATTTAAAGGGAAATAACTGTCCGCAAATTTAAATCAAGTTGTCTCCCTTGGCTGAAAAATTGTTTAGCACATGCTTTTAGTTTTTTGGGCATGTCAAATTGATTCAATGGTTCGACGTAAAAGGTCAGCTATTTTAAAAGGAAATTTTCCTGCGCATGCGCATTAGGGCGTGATTCCCCCGATTGTGTTTTGTTTATAACGGTATTTATATAGGCAAACGGGTTGGTTTGAGAGTGCATGTTAACATTTCTAAACTGTTTTTTTCCTCTCCAATCGTCTGATGATAGTGTGTAGTGATTTGTAAAGTGGGGTTGGAAAATAATCACAACATCGAGCGTTTTATTGATAATGACGAAATCTGGTGAATGACGATAACTGGTACACAACCAGTACAGTAAATGATTTCCTGCGCTATATTTGCCCACTTAAATACCCGATATCGACATGAGCTGGTGAACATGAAGTTACAAATAAGGACACGCCTACAAAGAAGAAATGGATTGATATAGAGACTGTGTAGCTTTAAGTAAATAAAGACAATTACTAAATTGTATAGCTCTTTATAAACACATTTTCCTTAATCAAAAGAAGAAAAGTATATTCTGCTGAAAACATAATAATTAAGGTAGTCTCTGAAGTTTTTTATTACTTCCTTAACATTATACAGTTGGCTACTCCATCAACTATTTTACATTTTATGTAACTGTGATTTTGATTACTTTAACATGCGGCACTGTTTTAGTAATGTTCACAAGTTCATGATATTCATTGACTGCATTAATGATATTAATAAATTTATATATGTTTTATATAAATAATCAATTTATTGATATCAGTCATTTAAGATATCATAATTGCATTTTATGATATCATGTTATCACATAATGAAATTATTATTTGATATTTATAATTCAATCGAACATGATTGTGATATCAATGAATAATTTTATATCAGCTAGAAGATGTTGTCTGCCATGTGCTTTGTTTCAGAAAGGACACTCGATTTATGAAGTTTCATGAGTAATGACATTCCTTGGTAAGATCAGGACCATTTATATTAGGTTTCTACAGTTCCTGGTAAGATGAAGATGTGTCTGAAGTTTCAAGAACATAGGTCAAATACTTTTCAAGTTATGGCAAAGGTAAGGTTGCAGGTTAAAGTGTGAGGGATGAAGGACAAAGCCATATAATAATTGATTTACTGATCACAAAATAGTGAAAATACTAAAACTACCACATGGGGGAAATTCAGGTAAATTTGGACAGTTTTTCAAAAGTGTGTCATGTTTGTCATTGCTACGTCTGTCTTGGACCAACTGGCTATATACAGACCAACTGGCCATATACAGACCTACTGGCCATATAGACCAACTGGCCATATACAGACCAACTGGCTATATACTGACCAACTGACCATATATTGACCAACTGGCCATAAACAGACCAACTGACTAAATACTGACCAACTGGCTATATACTGACCAACTGGCCATATACAGACCAACTGGCCATATATTGACCAACTGGCTATATACTGACCAAATGGCTATATACTGACCAACTGGCTATATACAGACCTACTGGCCATATAGACCAACTGGCTATATACAGACCAACTGGCTATATACTGACCAACTGACCATATATTGACCAACTGGCCATATACAGACCAACTGACTAAATACTGACCAACTGGCTATATACTGACCAACTGGCCATATACAGACCAACTGGCCATATATTGACCAACTGGCTATATACTGACCAACTGGCTATATACAGACCAACTGGCTATATACTGACCAACTGGCTATATACAGACCAACTGGCTCTATACTGACCAACTGGCCACATACAGACCAACTGGCTATATACAGACCAACTGGCTATATACTGACCAACTATATATACTGCCCAACTATATATACTGCCCAACTGGCTATATACTGCACAGAAATAATGTGGTAAACAGGTTTCTGATTTTACCTCAGAACAAAATTTCAATGACCTTGAAGCGCTATACTGACAGGTTTTTGATAGCTAGATCAGCCATAGGGACCATTTTTGACATTATAATAAATAAAACAAAAAGACCCCTGAATTATGACATATATATATATATATAGATCCAACTAGGCAGCTGCATTAACCTATGCCAGAGCAAACAACTGTTGGTTCAAGCTGTTTTTGTTTCTGACAACCCAATTTTTACTTAAAACCAGCTAGACATTAAGTTTTGATTAGTAATATTCCTGTAAATTTAAATAACTAGAAAGGTGTTTCATGGAACACTTGTGTTGCCTGCCGTGTGCTAATTTCAGCTTGGTTAGGTTGCAGGTTATAGTTTTATGAAAAGGGGCATAACTGGAGTTAAGATGAAAATGTGTGTGAAGTTTTATGAACATAGGTCAAATACTTTTCAAGTTATGTCCAAGGTTAGGTTGCAGGTTATAGTGTGACGGACGACGGACAAAGTGATCCCTAAGTGTCGGCCATGCTATGCAGGCGACACAAAATTCCATTAAGTAATCTCCGCAAGTTGTCCCTTTATAACTGCGAAGAATGATGGTCACTGGTGGTCATGTTTGATGTCAAATCAAATGAATTTTGTTCAGGACCATCTACATGTCATACCAGTCATTTTAGTAAAGGTTTCAAATCAGTACCAATTATAGTTTTTGAGAAGTAGCCGTTACAAAACTGTATTTTTAAAATCTATTTTTAGCTGTGGCAGCTATTTTGAATTTTCAGTCAACCTGATTTTGACTTAGGACCAACTAGACATCCAGAATAAAATTCATGTAAAGTTTCATGAAAATCCATCAAATAGTTTCAGACAATTAGGCGTAACATGTTTTCCCTATATAACCCATGAAAACAAAGACTGCTGCTGACGGCCTTGTCCGACATTGAATCAAAACAAATTTTGTTTAGAATCATCTACATAATTATGCCAGTCAAAATATTTTGGTAAAGGTTACAGATCAATACGACATGTTTTTTTCACAAGTAGTGATCACACAACCTGAATTTTTTAACTCTATTTTTTAGCTATGGCAGCTATTTTGGATTTCCAGTAAACCTGATTTGTGCTGAGGACAAACTCGACATCAAGAGTAACATTCCTTTAAAGTTTTATGAAAATCCATCAAGTAGTTTTGATTAGTTTCAACATGGTTTTCCAATATAACTCTGTGTAAATGGCATGCCGGTGGGTGGGTGGGCATATGGGCAGGCCAGGAGGAACAAAATCTCGGCCGGATGACAGAATCCACTGACATGGTATAATTATGTTTTATATTAGGTTTTAAAACTGTTTATGGCTTATAAAGCTTGCATTAGACACATCTTTACGTTAAGGCCATAAAAAATTAATTACCTGGTTCTCAGGCCCGCCCGCATGTCTTTTTTTGGTGCCGCATTGCCGATTTTATATCAAAAGTAATAAAATAAAAATTGGAAATGCGCTACCGAAATTTCGAGAAAAAAGTTCCGGAACCACTGTAAAATTGTAAAAAAAAATGCGCCCACACGCATCTCTTCTCAGAAAAAGTGGCCTGAGAACCAGATAATTAATTTTTTGTGGCCTAATACATACAAAATGTTTATTTACCAAAAAACGAAGTGTCCCTAATAAGTTATGAAATTGAGAGATGAGGTAAATTCAGACATCAAATATTATTTATTAACTTCCTCATACATCAGTGAGTATATACACTATTTATAGCCAGTCAAAGTCAGTCCATGTAAGTGGAAGGATGATCAATAGGACAACAATGTGTGAGAGTGATTGAACCATGTTATTTAAAAAACTATAAGCTTGTCCAAATTTATACATCTGTTCGAGCTTACCCCGAATTTCCCCTATTTACTGTATGACCTTATTTGATGCAATTTTAACACATTTTATTCAATGACATCAGATATTAATTGAATTCATTCATACATTAAATATTCACATTTATTCTTCTTCTATTTCCCTCCTATCCCTGGTCCTTATTAATTCAGGCATCAAACTCATCTCCTCCATACTCTGATTCACTCCAAGCGCCATCCTTTTCCCTATACAAGTCTATAGACTCCCCCATGGATCCCCCAGTAAATGATGTGCCCAGATATCCACTGATCCCTACATCTACGTCTGATGATCGATTCCTGTAGTTGGTGATGGTGTCAACCAGGTTGTCGTGGTCCCAATTTGAGGTAATGCTATTGCCAAGACCACTACTTGTTGCCATGGTGATGCTAGGTGGGTTGTCACAGGATGATGCAGGGCGCAGTAGATTATTCTATAAATATAAATTTGTCTGTAAATAGGAGCAAATGCTCTATAAGTAGAATTACTGATAAAAAGTAAGAGAAATGTTGTGCAGAAATAAACCTGCAGGCTTTTATATTTCAGAAACAGGAATTTTTTAAACAACATTATCATGCATGATATCATCAAACATTTCTTTCTGTGTAAATTTCCATCTGTATTACTTTGCAATATTAAGCAATTATCATTTTAAGATGCTGCTGAATGAAAGCATTAATTATAATTTCTTTAAAATGAAAATGAAAATATATCACAATTATTAAAAGTTTGAAAACAGAAACAACTATAGTTAGTAGGTTCCATGTAGGCTAGTTACCTCTGCTAGTGAGAGGAGAGAATTCATTAGGACATTATAATTATAAAGAGTATTTATATGTATTATATAAAAATACAAGAAATCCGTGGATTCACATGTCTCGCCTAATGTGGGCTGGACTTGAAAATAAAAAGGTCAATGATGCTTAAATAAAAGTTTGTAAACATTTTAGTAACTAAAAACAATGGAGTTTGCCGTTTACTGAGATGACATTTAAGTGCATTTGTTTAAAAACAAAATGCCATTCTAGGGTTGTCGACATAAAATTCCCATCAGTAGTTTTTTTAAAACATTGCAAAAACAACAGGGATAGGATGGCCTAGATCGCTCACCTGGTATCATGGGCAATAAGTCTGCTGTGTCTACTCTGGCATGGGCATTTTTTAATTTGTCCCACTTTCTTCTATGAATGAAATTTCATAAAAACGGGGTTGTGGGAGGGTGATTTATATTAACATTCTAAACAAATATGGTAAAGATCAGATAAAAAAGTAACTACAGATTTAACAAAGGAAAATACAATATAGCATTTTTCAACAAATCAAGGGCCATAACCTGTAGTTACTAACTAGATCTAGCTGGTTTTCGAACTTGTCCAAAATTTCATTGATATACCATGCTTTGCACTAGACATCATACTGAGGCTTCCTGCCAAATTTTGTAGAAATCCAACAAGCCGTTTAGGACGAGTAGCGCCGACAAGAAATTTAAAGTAAAAATGTCAAAGTGCCATAACTCCGTCATAAATCAGCAAACTGGAACAAAAGCGCAATATGCACAACTAGACATCTTACCGATGCTTCCTCGAAACATTAATAGCAATGCTTCCTGCTAACACGGCGTTAACACCAAAAAATATTAATAATAAACAAGAAATGTCACAGTAAGTGACAAATGCCCCCGAAGTGTCCTGTAAGTGTGACCTTGACCTTGGAGCAATATGAAACCAACAGATATATTTAAAAATAATTGAAAAAAAAAAAATTATTAAAAAAAAATAATAATAATAAAAGAAATTTAAAAAAATAAATAAAAAAAAAATTATTAAAAAAAAAAAAAAAAAAAAAAAAAAAAAATTATAAATAAATAAATAATAATATTATATATTTTGTGATGAATTATAGAAATTTCCCAGTTTGAGAAAATCTATAACATATCCCTTCCTCTACTGTGCTATCTCACCTAGTTTGCAAGATAGCACAGTAGCCAAATGTTATGAACTAAGCGACAGACGTCACGATATTACGTCACGAATTGACGTCATGATATTACTCTGCGCTGTCACCAAAGGAGTGACAGAAGAAGGAATACTTGTGTTAAAAGACGATTGGGAAGAAATTCATCACATAATATATATTATATATTTTAATTAACAGTTTTGTCGTAATACGGAAAAAAAATCACTCGTGAGAAATATTCTTGCGATATAGAAACGAGTGCGTTTTTGCAAGAATCTTTCTCACTCGGGAATTATTTCCCGTATCACTTCAACAATGTTAATTAAACTCTATATAATTCAAAAAAAAAAATAATAATAATAATTTAAAAAAAAAAAAAAAAAAAACCCATTTAAAAAACCCCATAACATTTAAAAAAAAAAAAATAATAAAAAAAAATATATGTATTTAAACAAAAAATCAGAAATAAATGAAAAAAAAAATAATAAAAAAATAAAAAATAAAATAATTAAAACAAGTTATTTGCAAATCGGTCCAGGAATGCCAGAGTTATTGTCTGACACAATTTGACCTTTGACCTCTAAGTGTGACCTTGACCTTGGGGTCACAGACCTGGATTTGTGCTCGACACATGGTCTTATTGTGGTTAGCACTTGTGCCAAGTAATTTGAAAATCCGTCCAGGAATGCCAGAGTTATTGACCGGACACTATTTGATCTTTGACCTATGTGTGACCTTGACCTTGGAGCCACGGACCTGGATTTTGTGCGCGACACATCATGTTGTTGTGGTGAGCACTTGTGCCAAGTTAATTCAAAATCCGTCAAGAAATGCCAGTTATTGACTGGACACAATTTGACCTTTGACCTCTTAATGTGACCTTGACCTTGGAGCCACAGACCTGGGTTTTGCCCGCGACATGTCATCTAGTTGTGGTGAGCAATGGTGCGAAGTTATTTGAAAATCTGTCCATGAATGTCAGAGTTGTGCGAAGTTATTTGAAAATCTGTCCATGAATGTCAGAGTTGTTAACCGGACACAAAAGCACTTTGTTTTGACCTTTGACCTCTAAGTGTGACATTGACCTTGGAGCCACGGACCTGGATTTTGTGCGCGACACGTCGTCTTGTTGTGGTGAGCAATTGTGCAAAGTTATTTGAAAATCCGTCCATTATTGTCAGAGTTATGAAGCGGACACGATTGTACAGACGAACGGATTTTGACCTTTGACCTCTAAGTGTGACCTTGACCTTGGAGCCACGGACCTGGATTTTGTGCGCGACACGTTGTTTTGTTGTGGTGAGCAATTGTGCGAAGTTATTTGACAATCCATCCATTATTGTCAGAGTTATGAAGCGGACACGATTGTACAGACGAACAGATTTTGACCTTTGACCTCTAAGTGTGACGTTGACCTTGAAGCCACGGACCTGGATTTTTTGCGTGACACGTCGTCTTGTTGTGGTGAGCAATTGTGCGAAGTTATTTGAAAATCCGTCCATTATTGTCAGAGTTATGAAGTGGACACAATTGTACACGCGATCGGACAGACTACTATATGCCACCCTTTGGGGGCATAAAAAATAATGAAATAAGAAAATTAAAAAATATATATTAAAACAAGAGGTCAATGACCTTGAAGCTCTACTGATTGATTTTGATTTCAGGAAGTAGTCGCTACAGACTTGTTTTTTGAAAATCTATTTTTAACCGTGGCGGCCATCTTGAATTTCCGGCCGACCTGAAATTTTGCTAAGATCAATAAGACATTAAGAGCAACATTCCTGTGAAGTTTCATGAAAGTCCGTCAAGTAGTTTCAGAGTAGTCGCTACATGTTTTCATTATATAACTCTATGTAAACAAAAATGGCCGCTGGCAGCCATGTTTAACGTCAAATCAAAACGATTTTCGACAAGGACCAACATCATGTCATACTGATCATTTTAGAAAAAGTCCCATATCAATATCTCTTATTGTTTTGAAGAAGTAGTCGCTACAAACTTATTTATTTTAAATCTATTTTTAGCTGTGGTGGCCATCTTGAATTTCCGGCCGACCTGAAATGTTTCTAGGATCAACTAGACATCAAGAGCAACATTCCTGTGAAGTTTCATGAACATCCGTCTAGTAGTTTCAGAGAAGTAGTCGCTACAAGTTTTTACTATATAACTCTATGTAACCAAAGATGGCCACTGGCAGCCATGTTTAACGTCGAATCAAAATAATTTTCCACAAGGATCTACATCATGTCATGCTGATCATTTTAGAAAAAGTCCCATATCAATATCACTTATAGTTTTCAAGAAGTAGTCTCTACAAACTTATTTTTTACAAATCTATTTTTAGCTGTGACGGCCATCTTGAATTTCCGGCCGACCTGAAATTTTTCTAGAATCAATTAGACATCAAGAGCAACATTCCTGTGAGGTTTCATGACAATCCGCCAAGTAGTTTCAGAGGAGTAGTCGCTACAAGTTTTTACTATATAACTCTATGTAACCAAAGATGGCCACTGGCAGCCATGTTTAACGTCGAATCAAAATAATTTTCCACAAGGATCTACATCATGTCATGCTGATCATTTTGGAAAAAGTCCCATATCAATATCACTTATAGTTTTCAAGAAGTAGTCGCTACAAACTTATTTTTTAAAAATCTATTTTTAGCTGTGACGGCCATCTTGAATTTCCGGCCGACCTGAATTTTTTTTAGGATCAATAAGACATCAAGAGCAACATTCCTGTAAAGTTTCATGACAATCCGTCAAGTAGTTTCAGAGGAGTAGTCGCTACAAGTTTTTACTATATAACTCTATGTAAACAAAGATGGCCGCTGGCAGCCACGTTTAACGTCGAATCAAAACGATTTTTGATAAGGACCAACATCATGTCATGCTGATCATTTTAGAAAAAGTCCCATATCAATATCACTTATAGTTTACAAGAAGTAGTCGCTACAAACTTGTATTTTGTAAATTTATTTTTAGCCTAGGCGGCCATCTTGAATTTCCAGCCAACCTGAAATTTTGCTAGGATCATTTAGACATCAAGAGCAACATTCCTGTAAAGTTTCATGAAAATCCGTCAAGTAGTTTCAGAGGAGTAGTCGCTACAAGTTTTCATTATATAACTCTATGTAAACAAAGATGGCCGCTGTCAGCCATGTTTAACGTCAAATCAAAACGATTTTCGACAAGGATCAACATCATGTCATGCTGATCATTTTAGAAAAAGTCCCATATCAATATCACTTATAGTTTTCAAGAAGTAGTCGCTACAAACTTGAATTTAAAAAATCTATTTTTAGCTTTGGCGGCCATCTTGGATTTCACATCAACATGAATTTTTGCTAGGATCAACTAGACTTCATGGGCAACATTTCTGTAAAGTTTTATGAATATCCATCCAGTAGTTTCAGAGGAGTAGTCGCTACAAATAAAAGTTAACGGACGGACAGACGGACGGACGCCGCACCACGGCATAAGCTCTGCTGATCTCTGATCAGTAGAGCTAAAAATATATATATATATAAAAAAATATATATTAAAAAAAAAAAAAAAATACAAAAAAAATACTAATAATTAAAAAAAAAGAAGGCAAAACATCTGGTATAGTTTGGTAAAATGAAAGCCCTATCGTATTAACGAGGTTAATATAGCATTTTTAACTAAATCAAGGGCCATAACTCTGCTGTTATTGGTCCGATCTGGCTGGTTTTCGAACTTGTTCGAGCTTTCATTGATATTAACAATCTGGTGAAGTTTGGTAAAGTTCGGATGAAAAATGAAGGCCTTTGGCCAGTAGAGCTAAAAATCATCAGCTCCAAAAAGAAGGTCATAGATGAAATCCAGGCATCCAAAAAAAAGATGCACTTCCGAAGACACAACTATGTCAAAATAGAATATGTTTTCTTCCAAAGATTAAGCTATAAATTAGGTTTAAAACATCTAGTGCATAATTCTAGCTCATGAGAAAGTGATGTAAATGTAACAATTAAAGTTATCTGCCCTTTGCTTGGATGGTGAAGGTCACATCCACATTTGCTCTGTACAACTCAAGATACAACTATAAGCAAAGCTTGAAAGGTCTTAGTGCATACAGTTTGTGAAAAAGTGACCTAAACGCCAAAGTTGAAGGTAAAAATTATTAGGTTATCTGCCCTTGCTTGGACGGTCAAGGTCACTTCCACATTTGCTTTGTCACGTTGCGATGTACCACTCAAGATACAACTATAAGCAAAGTTTTAAAGGTCTAATGCATACAGTTTGTGAAAAAGTGACCTAAACGCAAAAGTTGAACCTAAAAATTAGTAAGTTATCTGCCCTTTGCTTGGAGGGTCAAGGTCACGTCCATATTTGCTTTGTCACTTTGCGATGTACCACCCATGATACAACTATAAGCAAAGTTTGAAAGGTCTAGTGCATACAGTTTGTGAGAAAATGACCTAAACGCAAAACTTGAATGTTGACGCCGCCGGAAAAGCAACACCTATGTCTCTTTTTTTCTTCGAAAAGGCGAGACAATAAAATGAAGTTATGAAACTAGAAATGTGTCTGTTGACACAAATTGTTAAATAAGGTCATTGCTCCGCTGAAAGACAATGGACTGGTACAGTGTGCAATATGTGACTTCAAATTGATACTTCCTATCAAAAGCTCAGGAGTAGTGCAGACAGTAATGTACGAAGTGTGATGTACATATGAAAGTGTGACATGTGTATGGAGGTGTGAGGTGTGAGCTTATTATGTCTGGACAAACAGACAATGGCATAAATAGCAGGGCATACAAACGTGTACTTTCCAGCAGTTTATCCAAGTGTTATGGCAATAATGACTATTATTATCATAAATTGGAAACTATTGATGTTACAGTATGCATAGAGCAGCGTGATGATATGCGCAACTAAATTTCAGACTGATACTTCCTAGAAAGTATTGCTAAAATCTGTAAGGTTGTACGGACAAGATTTAATAATTATAAAATCATTAAAGGGCCGTTACTCCGTCGAAAGTCGATTGACCGGAATGACTTTTGCAATGAGACTTCCTACTTCTTAGAAAGTATCGCCAAAATGTTTTGAAAAGGTTAGGAGAAGAAAATGAATGCGGTCAAGACTTAATCCTTATAAAATCATTTAAGGGCCATTACTCTACCAAAAATCAATGGACCGGAACAGAGCAACGATATGCCACAACTGACAATACTTTCCAGCAAATATCTCTAACAACCTTTGAGAAGTTTAGTAGGAGTAGCATGGACAAGATTTAATCATTAAAAATCATTAAAGGGCCATAATTCAGTCAGTGGACTAGAATAGCGGGATGAAAAATGCAACTAGACTTCATACTGATACTTCCTACCAAGTTTTGCCAAAATATGTTGATGAGTAGTCTGGACGAGAAAGTGTGATGAGGGTACAAAAATGATTCAAGGGCCATAAATCTGCTGAAAGTCAATGGACCGGAACAGCACGACAATATGAACAACTAGACTTCAAAGTGAGATGTATGTGCGGACAATGTGTGACGTACGTACGTACGGACAAAGTGTGTCAGTAACAGCATGATGACATGCTCAGCCAGACATCATAGTGATTCTTCCTTGTAAGTATCGTCAAAATCTCTTGAGAAGTTTAGGGTGAGAACTCCGGATAAGAAAGTGTGACATAATGGGCAAATTGTTACATATGTATTATGTGTAGATAGTTGGACAAAGGCAACACTATATGCACCCATCCCCAAGATATGGTGGGGGCATAACCACAAAGTATATAATAGGCGACCTCATGTTTGACTAATAAAACAATACATCACGTTTTATTTCGAAGCTCATTAAACAAGACTATAGTTGGTTATAATAGTGTGAGATATACTGAAATTAATATAATGGATTGAATGTTGTTTAACGGCTCATCAACACAGTATAGGTTATTTAGAGCCGCCCCAGAGAGAGGGGAAGGAATCCGGGAACCGTGTCCTAATCCAATTTTCGAATAGATTCCTATGGTTCTTTAACGTGCTCGGAGGACAGAAGCAAAGATAATGTTTCAATGATTATGCAGTGCTACTCTACTGCATATCGAAAGTTTCAGAACTGTAACAAATTTGTTATTAGTTATTTGGTTTCTTGACAGTGGACATGGGCTCACATTCCCACAGGTAGCTGTATCAGTGTTGGAAACTAAAACAAACTAACCAAAAAAAAAAAAAAAATAATAATAATAATAATAATTTAACGTGTTATTTGTTGAAAACAAACATATTTTAAGTTTTCCTGAAACAATGTCCCAGAGTGCTGTAGTTAGATAAACTCTGGGATATATTTTTCAGGAAAACTAAAAATTTGTTATTATTTTTTTTAATTTTTATTTTATTTTTTTATTTATTTTTAAATTTTTTGTTTTAGTTCCCAACACTGATACAGCTACCTGTGCACATTCCCTGCCTGGAAATTATATTAACCCGAGCTATCAGGCGAGGGGGAATATACTTGCCAGACAGGGAATCTGAGCTTATGTCTCCTGTCAAGAATCCAAATAACGATTATGTCATACTTCAAAGTTGTTACTACTTTTAAAGAACCTTTAAAAACGGTTTATTTTTTATTCAGCCAATTTTCCCGTAACGTGCCTCTATTTCATTCCTAACACGTGACGTTGCTAAATGATTACGTTCATGACGCCAGTGCTCTCTAAATGTCGCCAAATTTGGGGCTTTTTTTTTAATAAAATAAAAAAAAAAATGTTTATCACAATGCTGACATTTTATTATCATATGCAAACAACACTACTTTACTATTATGTCAGACTTTTACCGACAATGGAAAGTACAGAAAAGCAGTAAGAAAGAAACAGTCAATGGTTTCGACAACGAACCGGCAGCGTAAACTCTGCCATTTTGTTTTTGTGTATCAAAGGTATGAGGCACACATGGGGAAATCGTCATATGTTCACATCGCGAGACGTAAGCATGAGCTCATTTCTACGGCACATTCACCAATGAAACCCCGAGAATTTTCTTTGCAGTATGACAATCTTCTGTATTCATGTCTTCTTGATAAAACCAAGAGAGGAGAGAATTGATATACAATGAGTCCCTTCACACATGCCCCTTGTTTCACACTTTAAATGTCAAATGGTCCCATGTTGACAAAAGGTGTCAAACAATCAAAAGGATCCAGATCTAGAAAGATTTGCCAGAAACTGTTGGAATGGGTGATATGAAATTGTATCATAACACTTGTTTGTTTTATATTGAAAACTGAACATATAAAACAATTACCTTGTTGACTTTCCAAATCTATGACTATGGTGGGGAGGGTTGTGGGGATAGAAGGATTGTGTGTCAGATATGGCAGTATCAAACTAGTTTTTTTATAAAGTGTCTTCATTTACCAAGACATAGTGGGAGGGATGTATTTGGCTCAAGTTTGGCTAGCTTTAAAACAAATCAAACTTTCATTAATAAAAACACTCAACTCAAGTTTGACATGTGACCTAAGGGCAGGGCCCAATTTGACCCTATGTTCACCAATTGAATTGAATTGAATTGAATTGGAGTTTATAGTCGCACCAACAGCTAAGGTCATATGGCGACTTTCAAGCTTCTACTGGTGGAGGAAGACCCCAGGTGCCCCTCCGGGCAATTTTCATGTACGGGCGGGCACCTGGGTAGAACCACCGATGTTCTGCAAGCCAGCTGGATAGCTTCCTCACAAAAAGATTCCTAGGCCCCTGAGGGATCGAACCTTCAGCGGTGAGGGGCAAATGATTGCAAGTCAGAGACTGGTCACCAATTGAAAAAACTTGGTAGAGGACCATAAGCTGAGTGTAAATACAAAATATTAAACCGTTGGCTCTTATAATTTCAGAGAAGAATTTGTTTTAAGTTAAATTGACCTATATAAGTCTATGTAAAACATTTTACCCCGGGGATAGGGCCAAATTTGACTCCAGCGTCACCATTTAAACAAACTTGGTAGAGAACCATAAGCTGATGGTAAATACAAAATATTAAACCTCTGGCTCTTGTAGTTTCAGAGAAGATTTCTTAAGTTTTTCCCTATGTAACTCTATGTAAAACATGTGACCCATGGGGTGGGGCCAGATTTGACTCCAGGGTCACCATTCAAACAAACTTCGTAGAGCAACATAAGCTGAGTGTAAATACAAAATATTAAACCTTTGACTCTTGTAGTTTCAGAAGAAGATTTTTAAAAAATTCCCTATATATAAGTCTATGTAAAACTGTGACCCCTGGGGTGGGTCCAAATTTGACTCCAGGGTCACCATTTGAACAAACTTTGTAGAGGAATATAAGCTGATAATAAATACAAAATATTAAACCTTTAGCTCTTGCAGTTTCAGAGAAGGTTTTTTAAGTTTTTCCCTATATCAGTCTATGTGACCCCTGAGGCAGGCCAAATGTGACCCCAGTGTCACCATTTGAAAAAAATTGGCAGAGGACAATAAGCTGATGGTAAATACAAAATATTAAAGCTTTGGCTCTTATAGTTTCAGAGAAGAAGATTTTTGAAGTTTTTCCCTATATAAGTCTATGTAAAACTGTGACCCATGGGATGGGGCCAAATTTGAACCCCAGGGTCACCATTTGAACCAACTTGGTACAGGATCCATACGTTGATAACAAATAAAAAGTATTAAACCTTTAGCTCTTGTAGTCACCGCGAAGAAGAAGATTTTTGAAGTTCTTCCCTATAACTCTATGTAACACTGATCCAACAAGGGCCCCTAGGCTCCCAATTAAAGAAAAATTGAACCCATGAACCAAGGTTTCTTATGAGAAACAAAACTAATAATAAAAAAAACAAGAGGGCCAAGATGGCCCTGAATCGATCACCTGAGGATCTTTGCAATGATGAAAAAAATGTTCTCTCGCAAATGCTGACTGACAATGTTTTTAAGTCTTTCCTTATGTAAGTCTATGTAAAAAGATGCAAAATCTCTACATACAAACTTTGGACCCAGGGGCTTCAAATGAGCAAACTTGATAGACCAGGGATTAGCAATCATTAATAATAATAATAAAGAACAAGAGAACAAGGGAGCCTGTGGATGCTCTACAAGCTAAAATGGCTCTTATATCAAGGGGTTTCATCATTAAATTTCTTTCAATATCTTTTTACAAGTGTAAAACACAAACAGCACCCTCAACCGAACAACCGAAATTTAAACCCACAACTCCATGCTAACAATTTAAAAGATTTTTTTAAGATTTCCCTATATAAGTCTATGTAAAACATGCAAAATCTTTATACGCGAACTTTAGAACAAGAGGTCCAATAGGGCCTGTGGATGCTCTACTGGCTCAAGATAAAGTTTCTGTATAAGGGACCATAAGTCTTTCAAAAATCACTCAACCGAAACATGGTGATGACATACGCAACTAGGCTTGGTACTGATCATCCCTACAAAGTTTCGTTGAAATCCAGCCAGAGGTTCAGGAGAACTAGTCTAGACAAAGTTAGTGTATTAAAACCTTTAAGGGCTCATAACTCTGCCAAAATTCATTCAACCAGAACATGGCAATGATATGCACAACTAGGCTTGATACTTGTCAAGTTTCGTCTATATCCAGCCAGGGGTTCAGGAGAACTAGCCCGGAAAAAAATTGTGGTATCAAAATCCTTTAAAGGGCCATTACTCTGCCAAATATCTGTAAACCGGAACGCGATGATGACCTGCACAACTAGGCTTGGTGCTGATCATCCCTGCAAAGTTTCATTGAAATCTGGCGAGGGGTTCAGGAGAAGTAGATCAGACAAAGTTTGTGTATTAAAACCTTTAAAGGGCCATAATTCTGCCAAAAATCATAAGCTTATAGCAAATGTAAAACATTAAACCTCTGGCTCTTGCAGTTTCAGAGAAGAAGATTTTTTTATTTTATTTCCTATATAAAACTATGTAAAACTGTGACCCCCAGGGCGGGGCCAAATTTGACACCAGGGTCATCATATGAACAAACTTGGTAGAGGACCATAAGCTTATAGCAAATTCAAAATATTAAGGACCATACGCTTATAGCAAATTTAAAATATTAAACCTCTGGCTCAAGCAGTTTCAGAGAAGAAGATTTTTAAGTTTTACCCTATACAAGTCTATGTAAAACATGTGACCTCTGGGGCGGGGCCAAATGTGACCCCAGGGTCACCATTTGAACAAACTTGGTAAAGGACCATAATCTTATAGTAAATGCAAAATATTAAACCTCTGGCTCTTGTAGTTTCAGAGAATATTTATTTTATTTTTCTCCTATATAAGTCTATGTAAAACTGTGACCCCCAGGGCGGGGCCAAATTTTATACCAGTGTCATCATTTGAACAAACTTGGTAGAGGACCATAAGCTTATAGCAAATTCAAAATATTAAGGACCATAAACTTATAGCAAATTCAAAATATTAAACCTCTGGCTCAAGCAGTTTCAGAGAAGAAGAATTTTTAAGTTTTTCCCTATACAAGTCTATGTAAAACATGTGACCCCTGGGGTGGGGCCAAATGTGACCCCAGGTTCCAATTTCACTGGAGGCATATATTTTTTATAATTATTAGTTGAGTTTCCAGTATAAATTACCAAATATTGAAAAAGGGCCATAACTCCGGAGGTACTGGTTCGATCTAGCTGGTTTTCAAATTCATCCGAGCTTTCATTGATATCAACAATCTGGCCAAGTTTGGGGAAAATTGAATACAAAATGAAGGTGCCAGAGTGTTCACAATGCTGAAAATGGCATTTAATAATTCAAGAGGACATAACTCTGTTGTTCCTGGTCCGATATAGCTGGTTTTCAAACTTGCCCAAGCTTTCATTAATATCAACAATCTGTTAAAGTTTGGTAAAGATGAAGGTGCTAGAGTGTTTACAAGGTTGAAAATGGCATTTTTCAATAATTTAAGAGCATATAACTCTGGTGTTCTGTTTATTATGGCTTTCCACTTTTCAGTATCATCATCATCATCATTTGAACAAACTAGTTAGAGGACTTTAAGCTAAAGCTCTATGCCTTGTTGATTTTTAAGTTTTTCCTTATATATATGCAAACTTTGGACCCTTAGGGCATGGCAATTTTGACCCCTGGGAATTAGATTTTGAGAAATGAGACTATACATTCACAATTTTAAATGAAATTTTATGTATAAAAGGTTGTGCTTCTCACATATGGTTGTGTAATGATGATGGATATGTATGCCAAGTTTAAAAGCCTTTGGTCTAATCAGGGAGTACGTTATAGGGAGGAGAAACGGGTTCATAAACGCTATAGTTTGTCGATTTATGTTGTCGCGCTAGAACGCCGCCATTTACTATTTTATCGATACAGGTAAATCAATCGTAAGCACGTTACATTTGAAAAGTTAAAATTTCAGCCAACATCTCAAATTAGGCAGTTTTTACAGCCCCTTTTTACGGCTTTCTGTTATAATCAACATCACGAAATTACATTCTTGACAAAGATAAATATGTCTACTATTCACTTTTTGTTATTATTAATGCCTAATATAACCCATACTTCGTATCTCGTTTGCAATAGCTCCACACCATTTTTAATTCTATAAAATTAAAAATTTATCTGATATCTCAAAAGGCACATTTTCATCACCTCTTTTTAGGCTTTGTCTTATAATCACCACCATGAAATTACCTTCTTGACAAAGATAAATATGTTTACTATTCACTTTTTGTTATTATTAATGCCTAAATAACCCGTAGTCTCGTATCTCGTTTACAATAGCTATACACTGTCACCATTTTTTATTTGGCGCAGAGTGGCGCTATCTTTGTTACACGGAACCGTCTGGTAAAATGTGCCTTTAAACATGCAAACAAATACACGCTCTGTATCAGAGGACACAATGTGAATAAATAATACTTATGTTTACATTTAGCACCTTTATTGAGTTTGTAAGTGTAATAATTTATAAGAATTTGCTGTTTTTCACACACTCGCGAAACAACCGGAAGTAGTCATTTTCACGGAGTAGTGAAACACATGCGCGACAACATAAATCGGCAAAACGAGCCCGTTTCTCCTCCCTATAACGTACTCCCTGGTCTAATGTTGTTTGGAATAAGACTACAACATTTTAACTGAAAAATCTAAGTCAAAAAGGGAGATGATTCAGGTAAAATAAGTGACAGAGTTATGGTTCATGTCTTATAACATTGTGTAATGATAATGAACAAGTGTGCCAAGTTTCAAACCTTTAGGACAATAAGTTTTTAAGAAATGAGGAAAAACAAAAACTTTAATCAAAACCTCAAAACAGACAGACAGACGGAAATCCCCATTAACCTGGATTTGCCTACTACCTTCAAGGTCAAATTTACTTTCTGTTTCCATTATGCTTGGGAAACTTAAGGTGTGACTGATGACAGATGGAAGGATGGAGGAACCTCATTTATATATCCCATTCAAGCTTTATTTTGCAGTTATTAAATATTTTTACAGAGCAGCTTGCAATAATTGCCTACATATAATGCAAGGTGTATTAAATATAGTAGTGTAGATAATTATTACATAATAATACCCAATATAGTGCATAATACATACAGCACATAATACAGCATGTACTGACAGTATTCATGGGTGTACAAGCATGCTTTTACCATGATGATGACATTTCATTGGCTTATATTTCACATCATAAAATCTATATTCATAAATCTGCAAAAGAAATGGGATTCTACATTACAAGCAAAAACAGATAAAAAATATAGCATTTCATTATGAGCGTGTATATACAGTTTGACAAGCGGAGATTCAAGCATAGCTTCATCTAAGTTGTAACACAGTGGGTGAACAGCTCTTTATACAGCCAAGCTAATGAACACTATTCTCGCTGATTATTGATTATATTGTAACCGGGTACAGTTAAATGGTGAATAATCAATTCCTAGCCGTATGTCCTCGATAGCTCAGTGGTTAGAGCGCTGGTACGGTAAACCAGAGACCCTGGGTTCGACTCGGTTGAGAAATGATTTTTTCACCACCTATTATATTTGGGGGCTCGTCCGGGATCATCCTGAGGAAACCAGCAGTGGTTCTCCTGTATAATAAGAAATTCAGGGACGAATTTCAGTCTGGTGTGGGTGTATGTAACCAGGTACAGGCAAATGGTGACTAATCAATTCCTAACCGTATGTCCTCGATAGCTCAGTGGTTAGAACACTGGTACGGTAAACCAGAGACCCTGGGTTGGTTAGAACACTGGTACGGTAAACCAGAGACCATGGGTTTGAGTCTCGGTTGAAGAACGATCTTTTCACCACCTGTTATATATAAAAAAAAAATCTTTTTCTTTTCGAGGCTTATGATGAATATATATGCCATTCATTATGAATGTGTAGACAAAGGGAAGTAACTGGAAACTAAAAAGTTTACCGAATTGCTTTGGGCTATTGGAAACATATGGACTAAGGGAAGTAATCGGATATAAAAGTGTACTGGCGACAATATATTAATCACTTCTTCATCAAACATACACCAATAATTACAAATGACCACATTTTAAATATATTTGTTTTCCTTAAACTATCACTCTGTTATAAGTTGACTTGAGCCAATTTCAAGTACCTCAAATATGCACATTACAATGGAGCAAATCTCTGAATCTGCAGGATACTCCCATTTGATCTTCATACTAAAGATCAAAGGGAGGTGAGTTTATCGTGGTGGAGGAACAATCACCCACATTTCCTGGGTTATAACCAGTACTCAACCCTCCCACCTCATTAGGGGAACTGACAAACACTTTTTCACATATCAGCACATTTTCCACTCCGACCTAGGATCAGAAGTAACTACTGGGCATTGATAGTGATGAAAGGCGAGTGTCACAGTCAGCGCGCTAGACCACTCGACCAAGGGTGGTCAACCATGGAAGCTCTCCAAATGGCCAATATTTGTATGCATTTGACACATGGACAACAGAGGGAGGAGCTTGAAAACGAAAGTCAGAACTATCTATATCTGTAATTAACCACTACTTAGGTATCTCCACTCTTTTTTTGCTGAAGTCGGAGTATATTGACAATTATGAGGTTATACAGTTGCACATTCTTTATAATACGTTTGTTTGTCTGAGGTATCTTTTTTTCTTTTTTTTTTAGAGGTATCGTATTGGTTTGATTGGTTGAAATGGATAAATGACTGACAAATGGTGTCATGTTATTAGTTATAACTACTATCGCTCTGGACAAGGATAAAATGGTTAAACAGTACGTTGTTACTCTAGTTCAGTATAAGTCTGTGAAGATGTCAACAAAGGTCTAAACCCTAGTCCAGTATAAGTCTTTGAAAATGTCATCAAAGGTCTATACCCTAGTCCAATCTGTGAACATGTCAACAAAGGTCTATAGTTCAGTGAAGATTTTAACAAAGGTCTATACCTAAGTATTTACTTATACTTCAGTGTAAGTCTGTGATGATGTCAACAAAGGAAAGGAAATATGTACTAGAATGCAACATGTACACCTTAGCTACATACAGTAAGTAATCCACCTTACATACACCTTAGTTACATACATTAAGTAATCTGCCCTAGTACACCTTAGTTACATACAGTAAATAATCTGCCCCACTTACCTTACACCTTAGTTACATCCAGTAAGTAACTGCCTTATGTACACTATAGTTACATAGAGTAAGTAATCTGCCCTATGTACAATTTAGTTACATCCAGTAAGTAATCTGCCCTACTTACACCTTAGTTACATACAGTAAGTAATCTGTACTACTAACACCTTAGTTACATACAGTAAGTAATCTGTTCTACTTACACCTTAGTTACATACAGTAAGTAATCTGTACTACTAACACCTTAGTTACATACAGTAAGTAATCTGTACTACTAACACCTTAGTTACATACAGTAAGTAATCTGTACTACTTACACCTTAGTTACATACAGTAAGTAATCTGTACTACTAACACCTTAGTTACATACAGTAAGTAATCTGTTCTACTTACACCTTAGTTACATACAGTAAGTAATCTGCCATACTTACACCTTAGTTACATACAGTAAGTAATCTGTTCTACTTACACCTTAGTTACATACAGTAAGTAATCTGCCATACTTACACCTTAGTTACATACAGTAAGTAATCTGTCCTACTTACACCTTAGTTACATACAGTAAGTAATCTGTTCTACTTACACCTTAGTTACATACAGTACGTAATCTTCCCTATTTACACCTTAGTTACATACAGTTAGTAATCTGTCCTACTTACACCTTAGTTACATACACTAAGTAATCTGCCATAATTACACCTTAGTTACATACAGTAAGTAATCTGTCCTACTTACACCTTAGTTACATACAGGAAGTAATCTGTTCTACTTACACCTTAGTTACATACAGTACGTAATCTTCCCTATTTACACCTTAGTTACATACAGTTAGTAATCTGTCCTACTTACACCTTAGTTACATACAGTAAGTAATCTGCCATAATTACACCTTAGTTACATACAGTAAGTAATCTGCCCTATTTACACCTTAGTTACATACAGTAAGTAATCTGCCATAATTACACCTTAGTTACATACAGTAAGTAATCTGCCCTACTTACACCTTAGTTACATACAGCAAGTAATCTGCCCTACTTACACCTTAGTTACATACAGTACATAATCTGCCCTACTTACACCTTAGTTACATACAGTACGTAATCTGCCCTACTTACACCTTAGTTACATACAGCAAGTAATCTGCCCTACTTACACCTTAGTTACATACAGTACGTAATCTGCCCTACTTACACCTTAGTTACATACAGTAAGTAATCTGCCAAACTTACACCTTAGTTACATATAGTAAGTAATCTGCCCTACTTACACCTTATTTACATACAGTACATAATCTGCCCTACTTACACCTTAGTTACATACAGTAAGTAATCTGCCCAACTTACACCTTAGTTACATATAGTAAGTAATCTGCCCAACTTACACCTTAGTTACATACAGTAAGTAATCTGCCCAACTTACACCTTAGTTACATACAGTAAGTAATCTGCCCTACTTACACCTTAGTTACATACAGTACGTAATCTGCCCTACTTACACCTTAGTTACATACAGCAAGTAATCTGCCCTACGTACACCTTAGTTACATACAGTACGTAATCTGCCCTACTTACACCTTAGTTACATACAGTAAGTAATCTGCCCAACTTACACCTTAGTTACATATAGTAAGTAATCTGCCCTACTTACACCTTAGTTACATACAGTAAGTAATCTGCCATTCTTACACCTTAGTTACATACAGTAAGTAATCTGGCCTACTTACACCTTAGTTACATACAGTAAGTAATCTGCCATACTTACACCTTAGTTACATACAGTAAGTAATCTGCCATTCTTACACCTTAGTTACATACAGTAAGTAATCTGCCCTACTTACACCTTAGTTACATACAGTAAGTAATCTGCCATTCTTACACCTTAGTTACATACAGTAAGTAATCTGGCCTACTTACACCTTAGTTACATACAGTAAGTAATCTGCCATACTTACACCTTAGTTACATACAGTATGTAATCTGCCCTACTTACACCTTAGTTACATACAGTAAGTAATCTGCCATACTTACACCTTAGTAATCTGCACTAGAATACACACTTAAAACAATTTCTTTCAGAAAATGGATATAAAAAATGTTATCATTGGTTTAGAAAGTACTCAGCTAAGACTAGAAGGCCTGCATATAGAGAGAGCCCTATGTTAAAGTAGTACACATTTGGATATATTTTGAATCGACCAAAACAATGTCAATCCCATGAAATATTCTTCCTTACATACTTGACAGTGGCGGACGCATGTCATTGTGGAGACCAAACTGACCCATAATTCGTCCAAAATAGATCACAGCCAACTGAAATTTTGCACATAATGTTAGACTGCATATTATGGAGAAGAAAGAAGCAAGATACGCATGTCGCAGCGGAGATAGGACGTGACCTATATTCTGTCCAAAATAGGTCACAGCAACCAAATGCTGAAACAATATGCACATTTTCACATCATAGGTAAGCATCCTTTAAAGTTTCGAAGCAATCAGTTGAAAAGTGTGGGAGAAAATAGATAGATACACAAGATATTTTCACGTAAAATTTTATAAAAAAGGGGCCATAACTCCGGTAATACTGGGTCGATTTTGCACATCTTAACATCATAGGTAAGCATCCTGTAAAATTTCGAAGCAATCGGTTGAAAACTGTGGGCGGAGATAGACACACAAACTGTTCAGGATGGGCGGAAAGACGTACGGAAGGACGGACGGACAAATGGGTAACATTATATGCCCCCTCACCATTCGATGGTGGGGTATAAAAAGAACATTTGTTGTTTGTCGTGAATAATACCATATTTCTTCTAATAGAAGCACCTCCCACCACGACTTTTAATAAAATTTCAAATTCAATAATTTTTCGATCTTTTGTATCAAAAAATCCAAAAGAAAATGAGATTTTAATAAATTTTCGATCTTTTGCATAACCCTAATAAAAAAAATATAATAATACGGTATTTTTGATTTCCTCTCGGAGTGATTAAACTCCGATATTTTCACTCATGCTTCGCTTTGAGAAAATATTATGTTTGTTCACTTCTCGATGGAAAAAAACATGTTATTTACCCGAAACAACAAATATCCTCTATATATTTCCACAACAGTGCTCTGATAACTGTATATGCATAATTGCAACCATATTTTAAGACAACATATTAATTTTCAATGTTAAAAGTACTTTTTTTTTTTAGGTAATCAGCTTAAATCTCCAAATAAAAGCTATAGACACAGTATTTTGCTTTGCACCACAAGAAAAGAGTTTTTGCCTTTAAATAACATCAGTTTACCATATTCCTTTTTTAGTTGAATAAAACACATTAAATAAATTGTTGGCAACAAAGTTCATCTAACAGAAGGTCAATATTAGTTGCAATCAATAACTAATCCCAAAGCCAGACAATCTAATTTAAATCTGCTAAAAACAACGCAGCACAAGACTATACAACTACATTAACAAGAGGTCAATGACCTTGAAGCTCTACTGATAGGTTTTGATAGCTAGATCAGCATTCCTGGGAAGTTTCATGAAAATCTGTCAAGTAGTTAGTTTCAGAGGAGTAGTCGCTACATGTTTTTACTATATAACTCTATGTAAACAAAGGTGGCCGCTGGCAGCCATGTTTAATGTTGAATCAAAATAATTTTCAACAAGGACCAACATCATGCTGATCATTTTAGAAAAAGTCCCATATCAATATCACTTATAGTTTTCAAGAGGTAGTTGCTACAAATTTGTTTTTATGCCCCCGAAGGGTGGCATATAGTAGTCCCACTGTCCATCCATCCCTTCGTTCGTCCGTCCGTACAATCGTGTCCGGTTAATAACTCTGACAGTAATAGACGGATTTTCAAATAAATTGGCACAATTGCTAGCCACAACAAGACGACGTGTGCGCACAAAATCCAGGTCCATGGCTCCAAGGTCAAGGTCACACTTAGAGGTCAAAGGTCAAAATGAAGTGCTTTCCTGTCTGGGTAATAACTCTGACATTCATGGACAGATTTTCAAATAACTTGGCACAAGTGCTCAACACAACAAGACGATGTGTCGCGCATAAAATCCAGCTCTTTGGCCCCAAGGTCAAGGTCACAATTAGAGGTCAAATGTCAAATTGTTTCTGGTCAATAACTTTTGCATTCCTGGATGGATTTTCAAATAACTTGGCAGTGCTCACCACAACCAGACGACGTGTCGCACACAAAATCCAGATCCCCGGCTCCAAGGTCAAGGTCATACTTAGAGGCCAAAGGTCACTTCGGGAGCATTTGTCACTTACAATGACATTTCTTGTTTAAAAACCTATTTTTAGCCATGGTGGGCATCTTGAGTTTTTGGCCAACCTGAAATTTTGTTAGGATCAACTAGAAATCAAAAGCAACATTTCTGTTAGTTTCATGAAAATCCTTTGAGTAGTTTCAGAGGAGTAGTTGCTACAAGTTTTTACTATATAAGTCTATGTAAACAAAGATGGCCACTGGCAGCCATGTTTAATGTCAAAAGAATTTTCGACAAAGACCAACATCATGTCATGCTGATAATTTCAGAAAAAGTCCCATATCAATATCACTTATAGTTTTAAAGAAGTAGTCGCTACAAATTATATATTTTTAAATCTATTTTTAGCTTTGGTGGCCATCTTGGATTTCACATCAACGTGGATTTTTGCTAGGATCAACTAGATATCATGGGCAACATTCCTGTAAGTTTCATTAAAATCCATCCAGTAGTTTCAGAGGAGTAGTCGCCGCAAAAATTTGTTTACGGACACACAGACGGACGGACGACGGACACCGCAACACGGCATAAGCTCTGCTGATCTTTGATCAGTAGAGCTAAAAATGGCAACTGCAAATTTTACATAGAGGCCCTCAAATGGAAATGATAATGATAATAAAGATAAAAATGATAATGATGGTGGTAGTCATGCTGCTGCTGATGGTGGTAATGATGCTGATGATGATAATGATGCTGTTGATGAAGAAGAAGAAGAAAAAGAAGAAGATGATGATGATGATGATGATGATGGAGTCACTTAATTCAAACAATAATTACGAATTTAATAATTTAAATTAATATATTTTCTGATAGTATGATTAAATCTATAAAGTTTAATTCAGTGATTCCTGTGTTGGCATAGCATTGGGTATATCTGCTAAAATTTCAATATTTACATCTCTAATCCATTTAAAGATCTATACTCCTTTTGAGAGCCCCAACAATGTTTCTACAATGATTATGGTCTATGTTAACATCATCAGTCTGTAAACTTACTCAGTATTACATACTCCGGCAACTGAAAATGGTACCAAGAAATACAGACAACAGTTTAAAGTAAAAACAAGAAAACACGTATAACAAGTTGCTTGTCAGATAAACTGCCCCACTGAGAAGATTGCTGGTCAGATAAACTGCCCCACTGAGATGATTGCTGGTCAGATAGACTGCCCCACTGAGAAGATTGCTGGTCAGATGAACTGCTCTACTTAGACCATTGCTGGTCAGATAAATTGCCTCACTGAGAAGATTGCTGGTCAGATAAACTGTCCCATGGAGAAGATTGCTGGTAAGATCAACTGCTCTACTGAGATTGCTGGTCAGATAAACTGCTCTACTGAGAAGAATGCTGGTCAGATAAACTGACTGTTGGTCAGATAAATAGCCCCAGGGAGAACATTGCCGGTGAAATAAACTACGCCATGGAGAAGATTGCCGGTCAGATAAAATGCTCTACTGAGAAGATTACTGGTCAGATAAAATGCACTACTGAGATGATTTCTGGTCAGATTAACTGCCCTACTGATACTATTGCTAGTCAGATAAACTGCTTTTCTGAGACAATTGCTGGTCATAAGAACAGCTCTACTGAAAAGATAACTGGTCAGATAAACTGCCTTACTGAGAAGATTGCTGGTCAGATAAACTGACCTACTGATACTATTGCTGGTCAGATAAACTGCTCTACTGACACGATTGCTGGTCAAATAGACGGCTCTACTGAGATGATGCTCAGATAACCTACTCTACTGAGAAGATTGCTGGTCAGATCAACTGCTCTACTGAGAAGATTGCTGGTCAAATAGACCGCTCTACAGAGATGATGCTGGTCAGATAACCTACTCTACTGAGAAGATTGCTGGTCAGATAAACTGCTCTACTGAGAAGATTGCTGGTCAGATAAACTGCCCCACTGTGACTGATTGCTGGTCAAATAAACTGCCCCAATGTGATGCTTGCTGGTCAGATAAACTGCCCCACTGAGAAGATTGCTGGATAGATAAACTGCTCTACTGAGAAGAGTACTAGTCAGATAAACTGCCCTACTGATAAGATTGCTGGTCAAATAAACTGCCCCACTGATAAGATTGCTGGTCAAATAAACTGCCCCACTGATAAGATTGCTGGTCAAATAAACTGCTCTACTGATAAGATTGCTGGTCAAATAAACTGCCCCACTGATAAGATTGCTGGTCAAATAAACTGCTCTACTGATAAGATTGCTGGTCAAATAAACTGCCCCACTGATAAGATTGCTGGTCAAATAAACTGCCCCACTGATAAGATTGCTGGTCAAATAAACTGCTCTACTGATAAGATTGCTGGTCAAATAAACTGCCCCACTGATAAGATTGCTGGTCAAATAAACTGCTCTACTGATAAGATTGCTGGTCAAATAAACTGCCCCACTGATAAGATTGCTGGTCAAATAAACTGCCCCACTGATAAGATTGCTGGTCAAATAAACTGCCCTACTGATAAGATTGCTGGTCAAATAAACTGCCCTACTGATAAGATTGCTGGTCAAATAAACTGCCCCACTGATAAGATTGCTGGTCAAATAAACTGCCCTACTGATAAGATTGCTGGTCAAATAAACTGCCCTACTGATAAGATTGCTGGTCAAATAAACTGCCCCACTGATAAGATTGCTGGTCAAATAAACTGCCCCACTGATAAGATTGCTGGTCAAATAAACTGCCCCACTGATAAGATTGCTGGTCAAATAAACTGCCCTACTGATAAGATTGCTGGTCAAATAAACTGCCCTACTGATAAGATTGCTGGTCAAATAAACTGCCCCACTGATAAGATTGCTGGTCAAATAAACTGCCCCACTGATAAGATTGCTGGTCAAATAAACTGCCCTACTGATAAGATTGCTGGTCAAATAAACTGCCCTACTGATAAGATTGCTGGTCAAATAAACTGCCCCACTGATAAGATTGCTGGTCAAATAAACTGCCCCACTGATAAGATTGCTGGTCAGATAAACTGTCCCACTGATAAGATTGCTGGTCAAATAAACTGCCCCACTGATAAGATTGCTGGTCAAATAAACTGCCCCACTGATAAGATTGCTGGTCAAATAAACTGTCCCACTGATAAGATTGCTGGTCAAATAAACTGCCCCACTGATAAGATTGCTGGTCAAATAAACTGCCCCACTGATAAGATTGCTGGTCAAATAAACTGCCCCACTGATAAGATTGCTGGTCAAATAAACTGCCCTACTGATAAGATTGCTGGTCAAATAAACTGCCCCACTGATAAGATTGCTGGTCAAATAAACTGCTCTCCTGAGAAGATTGCTGGTCAGATAAACTGTCCCACTGATAAGATTGCTGGTCAAATAAACTGCCCCACTGATAAGATTGCTGGTCAAATAAACTGCCCTACTGATAAGATTGCTGGTCAAATAAACTGCCCCACTGATAAGATTGCTGGTCAAATAAACTGCCCCACTGATAAGATTGCTGGTCAAATAAACTGCCCTACTGATAAGATTGCTGGTCAAATAAACTGCCCCACTGATAAGATTGCTGGTCAAATAAACTGCCCTACTGATAAGATTGCTGGTCAAATAAACTGCCCCACTGATAAGATTGCTGGTCAAATAAACTGCCCTACTGATAAGATTGCTGGTCAAATAAACTGCCCCACTGATAAGATTGCTGGTCAAATAAACTGCTCTCCTGAGAAGATTGCTGGTCAGATAAACTGTCCCACTGAGAAGATTGCTGGTCACAGATAAACTGCCCCACTGAGAAGATTCTGGTCAGATAAACTGTCCCACTGAGAAGATTGCTGGTCAGATAAACTGCTCTACTGAGAAGATTGCTGGTCAGATAATGGAATGGAATGTTGTTTAATGGCTCATCAACACAGTACAGGTTATTTAGAGCCGCCCCAGAGAGAGGGGAATGATACATAGGAATCCGGGAACCTGCCCTACTCTTATTATCGTATAGATTCCTATGGTTCTTTAACGTGCTCGGATAATAGACCGATACACGGGACCGCCCGGTTTACGTCCCCATCTGACGGACGAGGCTAAGGAAAAGTGTCTCGCCCAAGAACACACCAACGGAACTCAGTGGCACCACGGAGTATTGAACCCGGGGCCTCCGGTTACTGCTGGTCAGATAAACTGCCCCACTGAGAAGATTGCTGGTCACAGATAAACTGCCCCACCGAGAAGATTGCTGGTCAGATAAACTGCCCCACTGAGAAGATTGCTGGTCAGATAATTGAATTGAATTGGATTTATAGTCGCACCAACAGCTAAGGTCATATGGCGACTTTGCAGCTTCAACTGGTGGAGGAAGACCCTAGGTGCCACTCCGGGCAATTTTCACGCACGGGCGGGCATCTGGGTAGAACCACCGACGTTCCGCAAGCCAGCTGGATAGCTTCCTCACATAAAGATTCCTAGGCCCCTGAGGGATCGAACCTACAGCGGTAAGGGGCAAGTGACTGCAAGTCAGAGACTCTAACCACTCGGCCACGGACGCCCCTGCTGGTCAGATAAACTGCTCTACTGAGAAGATTGCTGGTCAGATAAACTGCCCCAATGAGAAGATTCCTGGTCACAGATAAACTGCCCCACCGAGAAGATTGCTGGTCACAGATAAACTGCCCCACCGAGAAGATTGCTGGTCACAGATAAACTGCCCCACCGAGAAGATTGCTGGTCAGATAAACTGCCCCACTGAGAAGATTGCTGGCCAGATAAACTGCTCTACTGAGAAGATTGCTGGTCAGATAAACTGCCCCACTGAGAAGATTGCTGGTCAGATAAACTGCCCCAATGAGAAGATTGCTGGTCACAGATAAACTGCCCCACCGAGAAGATTGCTGGTCAGATAAACTGCCCCACTGAGAAGATTGCTGGCCAGATAAACTGCTCTACTGAGAAGATTGCTGGTCAGATAAACTGCCCCACTGTGAAGATTGCTGGTCAGATAAACTGCTCCACTGAGAAGATTGCTGCTCAGATAAACTGCTCTACTGAGAAGATTGCTGGTCAGATAGATGGCTCTACTGAGATGATGCTGGTCAGATAACCTACTCTACTGAGAAGATTGCTGGTCAGATAGATGGCTCTACTGAGATGATGCTGGTCAGATAACCTACTCTACTGAGAAGATTGCTGCTCAGATAAACTGCTCTACTGAGAAGATTGCTGGTCAGATAAACTGCTCTACTGAGAAGATTGCTGATTGCTGGTCAGATAAACTGCTCTACTGAGAAGATTGCTGGTCAGATAAACTGCTCTACTGAGAAGATTGCTGGTCAGATCAACTGCCCCACTGTGACTGATTGCTGGTCAGATCAACTGCCCCAACGTGACGCTTGTTGGTCAGATAAACTGTGAAGATCTTTACAGAATAGTTTTATATAGAGTCACCCAAGGGAAGATGCCAAAGTGACTATTAGAAGGTAGCTATTATTTATAGGCTGAGATATCTTCCAAATATGTTTAAAGTTCAAATGAAAAGTGGCCACAATTATTGAATTAGATACATTTACCAGAAAAACATATTAAGTCTTAATTTAAATCTCCACGCTTTAAAAAAGTGATAGGGGATATTGTTAATGCCTCAGTTTGTCCATCCGTCTGTCCGTCAGTTACCATATCCTCTCTATTGAGCTGAATTCAATCAAATTTAGTAAATGCAGTATTTTTATTAATAGTAGCGCTCAGGCAGTATGCAACATGCCAAGGGGGCGCTCTTATATGTATATATATACAGTCTACACTCTCTTATATGTATATATACAGTCTTCACACTCTTATATGTATATATACAGTCTACATACTCTTATATGTATATATACAGTCTACACTCTCTTATATGTATATATACAGTCTACACTCTCTTATATGTATATATATAGTCTACACTCTCTTATATGTATATATACAGTCTACACTCTCTTATATGTATATATACAGTCTACACTCTCTTATATGTATATATACAGTCTACACTCTCTTATATGTATATATACAGTCTACACTCTCTTATATGTATATATACAGTCTACACTCTCTTATATGTATATATACAGTCTACACACTCTTATATGTATATATATATAGTCTACACTCTCTTATATGTATATATACAGTCTACACTCTCTTATATGTATATATACAGTCTACACTCTCTTATATGTATATATACAGTCTACACTCTCTTATATGTATATATACAGTCTACACTCTCTTATATGTATATATACAGTCTACACACTCTTATATGTATATATATACAGTCTACACACTCTTATATGTATATATACAGTCTACACTCTCTTATATGTATATATACAGTCTACACTCTCTTATATGTATATATATAGTCTACACTCTCTTATATGTATATATACAGTCCACACTCTCTTATATGTATATATACAGTCTACACTCTCTTATATGTATTTATATACATTCCACACTCTCTTATATGTATATATACAGCATGTGTTGCCACAATGAGAGTTGTGTCTGGTACTTTAACACGCATTCCTAACAACATGCGTTGCCACAATGGGAGTTGTGTCTGGTACTTTAACACGCATTCCTAACAACATGTGTTGCCACAATGGGAATTGTGTCTGGTACTTTAACACGCATTCCTAACAACATGTGTTGCCACAATGGGAGTTGTGTCTGGTACTTTAACACGCATTCCTAACAACATGTGTTGCCACAATGGCAGTACAGTGTCCGGTACTTTAACACGCATTTCTAACAACATGCGTTGCCACAATGGGAGTTGTGTCTGGTACTTTAACACGCACCCCTAACAGCATGTGTTGCCACAATGAGAGTTGTGTCTGGTACTTTAACACGTATTCCTAACAACATGTGTTGCCAAAATGGGAGTTGTGTCTGGTACTTTAACACGCATTCCTAACATGTGTTGCCACAATGGGAGTTGTGTCTGGTACTTTAACACGCACCCCTAACAACATGTGTTGCCACAATTGGAGTTGTGTCTGGTACTTTAACACGCATTCCTAACAACATGTGTTGCCAAAATGGGAGTTGTGTCTGGTACTTTAACGCGCATTCCTAACAACATGTGTTGCCACAATGGGAGTTGTGTCTGGTACTTTAACACGCATTCCTAACAACATGTGTTGCCACAATGGGAGTACAGTGTCCGGTACTTTAACACGCATTTCTAACAACATGCGTTGCCACAATGGGAGTTGTTTCTTGTACTTTAACACGCATTCCTAACATGTGTTGCCACAATGGGAGTTGTGTCTGGTACTTTAACACGCACCCCTAACAACATGTGTTGCCACAATGGGAGTTGTGTCTGGTACTTTAACACGCATTCCTAACAACATGTGTTGCCACAATGGGAGTTGTGTCTGGTCCTTTAACACGCATTTCTAACAACATGTGTTGCCACAATGGGAGTTGTGTCTGGTACTTTAACACGCACCCCTAACAACATGTGTTGCCACAATGGGAGTTGTGTCTGGTACTTTAACACGCATTCCTAACAACATGTGTTGCCAAAATGGGAGTTGTGTCTGGTACTTTAACAAGCATTTCTAACAACATGCGTTGCCACAATGGGAGTTGTGTCTGGTACTTTAACACGCATTTCTAACAACATGCGTTGCCACAATGGGAGTTGTGTCTGGTACTTTAACACGCACCCCTAACAGCATGTGTTGCCACAATGAGAGTTGTGTCTGGTACTTTAACACGCATTCCTAACAACATGTGTTGCCACAATGGGAGTTGTGTCTGGTACTTTAACACGCACCCCTAACAACATGTGTTGCCACAATGGGAGTTGTGTCTGGTACTTTAACACGCACCCCTAACAGCATGTGTTGCCACAATGAGAGTTGTGTCTGGTACTTTAACACGCATTCCTAACAACATGTGTTGCCAAAATGGGAGTTGTGTCTGGTACTTTAACACGCATTCCTAACATGTGTTGCCACAATGGGAGTTGTGTCTGGTACTTTAACACGCACCCCTAACAACATGTGTTGCCACAATGGGAGTTGTGTCTGGTAATTTAACATGCATTCCTCACAACATGTGTTGCCACAATGGGAGTACAGTGTCCGGTACTTTAACATGCATTTCTAACAACATGCGTTGCCACAATGGGAGTTGTGTCTGGTACTTTAACACGCACCCCTAACAGCATGTGTTGCCACAATGAGAGTTGTGTCTGGTACTTTAACACGCATTCCTAACAACATGTGTTGCCAAAATGGGAGTTGTGTCTGGTACTTTAACACGCATTCCTAACAACATGCGTTGCCACAATGGGAGTTGTGTCTGGTACTTTAACACGCATTCCTTACAACATGTGTTGCCAAAATGGGTGTTGTGTCTGGTACTTTAACACGCATTCCTTACAACATGTGTTGCCAAAATGGGAGTTGTGTCTGGTACTTTAACACGCACCCCTAACAACATGTGTTGCCAAAATGGGAGTTGTGTCTGGTACTTTAACACGCACCCCTAACAACATGTGTTGCCAAAATGGGAGTTGTGTCTGGTACTTTAACACGCACCCCTAACAACATGTGTTGCCACAATGGGAGTTGTGTCTGGTACTTTAACACGCACCCCTAACAACATGTGTTGCCAAAATGGGAGTTGTGTCTGGTACTTTAACACGCACCCCTAACAACATGCGTTGCCACAATGGGAGTTGTGTCTGGTACTTTAACACGCATTCCTATCAACATATGTTGCCACAATGGGAATACCTGGTAATGTAGGATAATTGCAGGTCATAAAGCAATAATGAAAGAAGACAAAGTGGCTCAAGCTACAGCCTTACACATAAAGTAGTCTTCACATTAATAGGTTACTGGAAATAACCCAACAAATATTGCAGTGTTAGTAAAATTGAACCTCCCTGTACTTTTACTGTCTCCTACTAGTAACAATAGGTGTTTATTGCCTTTTTGCTGAAACAGCAGTTAAGATGCATAATAAAGGCATACATCGGTATAGTCACATCTCCAGACAGTTATTAATATGGGCAGTTGTAGTTATAGCAATTGTTTCACTGAGAACAACACAGGATGACAATCCCATCATGCTGAGACATGATAATGACCCCTATCTCTGCCTATCATGCATTGTCACCACCAACTGCATGCTTACTACCAAATAAGAATATGCGTTTTTTTAAATAGATGCTGTTCAGAACACCTTTTCATATTTCGCAGAGTTCTAACGGGAATTTTTTTAGATGATTTTCTTTTCACCTAGAAAAAAGAATCAATCATAGGTATCAAGTTAGAAGATAGAAAAACGTAATATAATTTTTTAAAATCCAAACTTCAGAAGAGCCTTTGTTTTCATAAAAACAGGTATACCTCGGGTTGGAATTTTCTCCAATCTATCAGTCATACAATCATTGAGACCATACATACCAGCCATACTTTGTGACCACTACATGATCCTTTTTATCAGTCATGCATTATGATCCCTAAAATGATTCAGTCTTTTCACTCAAGCAATGGAACCACCAATATGATCCCTATCTATCAGTCTTGCATTGTGACCTCCAGAATGATCCCTATCTATCAGTCTTGCATTGTGACCTCCAAAATGACCCCTATCGATCACTCTTGCATTGTGACCTCCAAAATGATCCCTATCTATCAGTCTTGCATTGTGACCTCCAAAAGGACCCCTATCGATCACGCTTGCATTGTGACCTCCAAAATGATCCCTATCTATCAGTCTTGCATTGTGACCTCCAAAATGACCCCTATCGATCACTCTTGCATTGTGACCTTCAAAATGATCCCCATCTATCAGTCTTGCATTGTGACCTCCAAAATGATCCCTATCTATCAGTCTTGCATTATGACCTCCAAAATGCTCCAGAAATGATCCCTATCTATCAGTCTTACATTGTGAGCTTCAGAATGATCCCTATCTATCAGTCTTGCATTGTGACCTCCAGAATTATCCCCATCTATCAGTCTTGCATTGCTTGCATTGTGACCGGCAGAATGATCTCTATCTATCAGTCTTGCATTGTGACCTCCGAAATGATCCCTATCTATTAGTCTTGCATTGTGACCTCCAGAATGATCCCTATATATCAGTCTTGTATTGTGACCTCCAAAATGACCCCTATCGATCACTCTTGCATTGTGACCTCCAAAATGATCCCTATCTATCCGTCTTAAATTGTGAGCACTAAAATGACCCCTATCTGACAGTCATGCTTTGTAAGAGGGGTGTTCCGAAAATAATGCCACTGCCCGTAGATCTTGTGCATCCACGTATTGCTCGAGCATGAAATCTGACATGTATACATTCACTTATCCTTCACTGAATGTAAAATTTAGCTCATTTAGACACATAGTTTAGTTGTAATCGTTTGGATACTAACGTGTACTCGCATCACTTAGTGTAAAATGACTGGTAGAAAAGTAGATAAATGTTTGAAATTAGAGGGTACATAATAGGCAAGGTGGAAACTTGGAATAAGTGCAAAATATATTCATCAAGAAATACTTGATATATACGGGGATGGTCAAATAACAAAACAAACAGTCTATAGGTGGATAAAATTCTAAGTGCTGGACAGGAGGATTTACAAGACAAGGTACGTGTTGGTCGCCCAGCAACCACAACCATTAAAAGTAACAAAGAAATTTTGAAAGAAGATTCAAGATACACGACGCGAAAGTTAGCTCGAATGACTGGCATTATCATGTATTCATTTCATTTTGAAAATAATTTTAAAAGTTAATAAAATTTGTGCCAGATGGGTACCCCATATTCTGACGGAGGACCAGAAATGGACATGTGTGCAGATGGCTAAAAAACTATTGAAAATGTACCCAAAGTAAAAACCAAAATCATATGATAAACTCGTAACAGGTGATGGAACGTGGGTGTACTTCTTTGAGCTAAAGCGTAAGGTGGATAATAAAATATGGGCCACCAAACATGGGCAAAGACCAAGCATTGCAAAACGCACATGGACTGCTAAGAAAGTAATGTACACAATTTTCTTCACAAATCAAGGTCCGGCAATCCAAATCCCTTCGAAAAAGAATGTCCAGCTTCAGGTTTGAACCACGTCAGACTGCTTCATGACAATGTGCCAGCACATAAGGCGGAATTTGTGTGTCAGTTTCATTCGTCTAAAAAGGTCCAGGTCATTCCACATCCTCCGTATTTGCCAGGCCTTGCCCCCTTGACTATTTCCTTTTTCTAAAACTAAAATACTACCTATCTGAGCAGCTATACATCGAGGAAAGCACTGGGATCAGCTATTTTTCAGTATATGAACAGTGTACTCAAAAAGGACTATGAAAAATGTTTTTGGATAAAATGCCTAAAACATTGAATTTCTGTTGGAGGGGATTATTTTGAAGTGAAATAAATCATTGGTGAGTTTACTTTTTACTTTTGCTAATGTAAGGGTTGTTACATTACTTTCGGAACACCCCTCGTAACTTACAACAAACACAGAATTCATAAGCTGCAAAACTTTGCTAAAGTGCTGGGAGGTCCATTCTATCATCACCTAAATTCTACACAAAAGAAATATTAATCTAAATAAATTGGTAATGTTTTAGTATATTATTCTAGGAAGGTGTAAACACATATGGACGGACAAACTGTCTCTTACCTAAATAATGACTGACCACTGAAAATGGCAAGAAATTGCAATATAAGCGAGAAGTTTGAAGCTGAGTTCTGCCCAAAAAACGATCAATAATTCACCACAAATCAAAACAAGGCAAACTGTTAATGTTGACAAGTTAATTTTAAACTCTCTTATTGATAGAGTGGGAATATTCTCTAGAACTTAATAATGGCCAATGTCAAAGCAGAGCCTTTGGACATTTTTCAATTCGATGAAAAAAGTTAAATAACAATTTGGCTCGACTTAATAGGAATATTTATTGCAGAGCAACCATTTCCTTCTCCCCAAACCCCTCTATCACAGGATGAAGTGGAATTCACTTTTGTTCAGTAAAATGCTCGGACTGTTCACTGGCCACTTTCCCAATGGCAAACAGAATGTTTTGTTTCCCAAACAGCCATAAGAAAAAACCCGAATTGAAAATAAAAAAGAAAAGTGTCACAGGGCATGCTTTCCTGTTTGCTTTGAAAAAAGAAAATAATTGTGTACATGCAATATGACTTTAACCTTTGATGCCCTCCCCACAAAACAGGCTGTTCTTTTTAAACTTTTATGAATGTTCACAAGTTGACTAACCAAGATTGCGACCCATATTGTTCACAAAAAAGCTGAGAATGCGTTTTTCACAATCAAGTCACAGAGACCTTGATTGAACAAAAGGCCAATGAGGGCCTGTATTGCTCTACTCACTATACAAATTTGGTGGAATTCAAATGACAAAGCTTCTATGCTCTAAACAAGAGGACCAAAATGGCCCTAAATTGCTCACATGATGATCTTCCCAAAGAAGCTTATAATTTCAGAACAAAATGAGATCAAGCAGTCAATGGCGTGCCAACGCCAATTTCTGCGCATGCCTTAAAGTGTTCAGGCCCATTAAGTGTATATATGGTTACTGGGTTGGGATCTCAATGGTTTCCAAGTTATGACCAGAGGTGGTGATTGACCCCAGAGCCAATGCTGGTTGGATGGTTGTGACTGTCTGTTCATGCCCAGTAAATGTTTATATGTTTATAGGGTGGGTTTACAAGTCCCCAGTGGCACCAGTTGGATGGTTCAGTGCATAACTGTGGCTTCAGAGAAGAACATCTTTTAAGGTTTTTCCTTTTTATATCTTAAGCATGTGACACCCTGGGATGGGGCCCTAGTTTGAACCATGGTCTTGATTTTAACAAACATGATAGAGGCCCATATGCTAATGGTATCTGAAAAATATTAGCCCTCTAGCTCATGTAGTTTCAGAGAAGAAGATTTTCTTATATAACTCTTATGTAAATCTATGATCCCTAGGGCAGGGCCAGATTTAACCCGAGCATCACCATTTGAAAAAAAAACTTGCTAAAGGACCATAAACTTATGCTGCATGCAAGAGATGAGAGCTTTATATCGTGCGGTTTCAGAGAAGAAGATTTTTTAAGTTTTTCCAGATATAAGGCCAAGTAAAACGTGACCCCAAGGGCCAAATTTGATCACAGGGTCACCATTTAAATATAAACTTGGTAGCTTAGGGTAAATGCATAAAATTAAACCTTTGGCTCTTTTTTTCCTAT
Organism: Cyrtodaria siliqua; assembly: GCA_037043455.1. Lineage (NCBI taxonomy): Eukaryota > Metazoa > Mollusca > Bivalvia > Adapedonta > Hiatellidae > Cyrtodaria > Cyrtodaria siliqua. Next base: position 43,371 of record JAWPHD010005441.1, on the reverse strand, counting down.
ATAAATCTATGTAAAACTGCGACCCCAGAGTCACCATTTAAGCAAAATGCTATCTCATAAGCCTTGCTGGCATATTTACTTACCAAGAGCATTATTTTTATAAAGTTTTAAGATTGTCATATAGTTCAAGAAAACGCTGGGAAAGAGTTGTTCATGATCAGGTAACAGTGAACTTGACCTTTGACATTTTAAACCCCAAATCAGTTGGGGTTATTGTTGCACTAGGGGTACTATTTGTATAAAGTTTCAAGATTACAGTGCGGAAAGTGTTTATTCAATGAATCCCCTTGGGCATTTCTTTTGTAAAGTTTCAAAAGCCTGGATGCTACCCATCACAAGCTTGGTGTCACTACAAAATCAAAAGGAGTTATTCATTCCCATAGGACATTACCTGTGTTAAGTCTCAAGAGTTTGGTTGTTACCCTTCACAAAATAGTGGTTTCAAGATGAGGTCACAGTGACCTTGATATCTGCCCTGAAAACCCCAAAATCAATATGGTCACATACGAAACCAGTTATTGTGATGGGGTCACAGTGACCTTGACCTTTGACTTGATTAATAACAAGAGCTGTTGGACAACAGCACAGCTCGACTGTTCGCTTTTTCAGAGAACAACACATTATACACCTGATATACAATCAGAGGAAGTGGAATTTCTCTACAAGCAATCTATAAAGATTTAAAGAAAAGAAATAAGGGTGATGGTTGGGTTGGAATGTGTGTGTGTGCATGCGTGCGTGCGTGTGTGCATGCGTGCGTGTGCATGCGTGTGTGTGTTGGGGGGTGGGGGAGAAGCTTGTTAAATGCACAAGATATTATTCCAGGGAGAGTGGGTTGGTAATCGAGATATTCAGAGATATATGCATTATGTGCCTATAAATGATATCAACAGCACAGACAATTGTGGCTAACATGAGGGAATGGAATGGTTGGATGGGGACAGTGACGATTGAGATGATAAGAGGTGTACTTTATATACTCAGAAAAATATTGTAAAACACCTAACGGCCCACAAACCTTAAACCTCTCTTGATGATTGATTGGTGGGAAGTTGGGGTTTAGGTGGGCAGCATGCACCATAATTATAGGTGTAAGAATAAATAACAAAACAACACAGAAAATGTAAAAAACAACAGGGCCAAAATGGCCATGAATTGCTCGCATGCTGATCTTCACAAAGATGAAAAAATTGTCAGACAAGCCTATAATTTAATAACAGAATGAGATCTTGCAGTTGATGGTGCAACATCACAAATTCCCACACGCATCGTAAAATATTCAAGCCCAGTAAGTGTATATATGGTTATATGACAGGGATCTCAATGGTTTCCAAGTTATGACCCTGGGACTATGTTCCAAGGGGTGGGGATGGACCCCAGGGCCAATGCTGGTTGGATGGCTGTATTCCGTCTGTTCATGCCCAGTAAGTGTATATATGATTATAGGGTGGGGATCTCAACAGTTTCCAAGTTATGACCAAGAGGTTATGGGTTATGTCCCCAGGGATGGGGATAGACCCCAGGGTGGATGCTGGTTGGATGGTTGTATCCGTCATTGGCGTAGCTCTGAATAGGCCCTGTAGGCCCAGGCCTACGCCTAATTTTCAGAAATAGAAAAATTAAAAATTAAAAAAATGCAATAAAATTCGGGGGTGGGGGAGGGTTGGGGGGCTGTATAGGCGGCATAGTAACCAGAAAATATTATTTTCATATATATTTGTTTAGTTATCTTTGCCCTTCTTAAAATCTAAAATATACGTAAGCATGCACCTAATGCATTCTAACATATAAAAAAAAATAGGGGGTGTGGGGGTGGGGGCATGTCCCCGGACCCCCCTAGCATAATAACTTTAACTGCGGGCCTATGCCGTCAGAAAGGCCAAGCTACGCCCTTGTCCGTCTGTTCATGAACTTTAAGTGTACATATAGTTATAGGGTGGGGATCTCAATGGTTTCCAAGTTAAGACCCATGTGCTATTTCCCCAGGGCTCGGATCCCGGTGCCCGGATGCTTCTTGGATGGTTGTATACATCTGTTCATGCCCAGTAAGTGTATAAACAGTTATATGGTGGGATCTCAACGGTTTCCAAGGGGCTATGTCCCCAGTGGTGGGGATGGACCCCGGGGTCGCTGTTGGTTGGTTAGTTGTATTGATCTGTTCATGCTCAGTAAGTGTATAACTGTGGTTTCTGAGAAGATCTTTTTTAGGTTTCCCAATACAAGTCTTTTTAAAACAATGCAACCTCTGAGGTGGGGTCAAATTTGACCCCATGGTCATAATTTGAACAAACTTGATAGAGAATTATAAGCTTATGGTACATGCAAAATATTAGACCTCTAGCTCCTGTAGTTTCAGAGAATTTTTTGTTAAAGATCTCTTATATAAATCTATGACTGCCCAGGGCGGGGCCAGATTTACCCCAGGGTCACCAGGTAAAGGACGATAATCTTATGCTACATGCAATATATGAGAGCTCTATACCTTGTGTTCTCAAAGGAGATTTTTTTTTGTGTAAAACATGTGATCGCTGGAGTGGGGTCAAATTTAACAATAGTGTCGCCATTTGAACAAACTTGGTAGAGGATCGTAAGCTAATGGTCAACGCATATTTTTTTAATTTTTTTTACGTTTTTCCCTATATAAGTCTATGTAAAACATGTGACGCTCAGGTGGGCCAAATGTGACCCCAGGTTTACCATTTGAACAAACTTGGTAGAGGACCATAAACTTATAGAAAATGCAAAATATTAAACCTCTTGCTCTTGTAGTTTCAGAGAAGAAGATTTTTTATGTTTTTCCCTATATAAGTCCTTGTAAAACATTTTACCCTTGGGTGGGTCAAATGTGACCCCAGGGTCACCATTTGAACAAACTTGATAGGGGACAATAAGGTGATGCTGCATGTAATATATGAGAGCTCTGTGTCTTGTGGTTCCAGAGAAGAAGACTTCTTTAAGTTTTTTCATATATTAGTCAAAACTGACCAAGCAGAGTCTGAGAAGAAGTTGTTTAAAGCAAAGTTTAACGGACGATGGACAGAAGACTGATCCACAATAGAACACCTTGAGTCTTCAGCTCTGGTGATCTAAATTTTCGAACGTCCTGTCAATATGTGCTAGTAGACATCGTACTGATACTTTCTATTAAGTTTCATGAAAATCGGACGAAAAACATAGGAGTTGAGCGAACAAATTAGCTTTAGATTCGAAAATTGTCAAAGTCTCCTAACTCTGCCAAAAAACATTCAACAGGAACGTACTGACAATATGCGCTACAAGACATCGTACTGATACTTTCAATGAAGTTTCATGGAAATCGGAAAAAAAACGTAGGAGGAGTTGAGCGGACAAGCTTTAGATTCAAAAACTTTATAGTCCCGTAACTCCCCAAAAATCATTTAACTGCAATGTCCCGATATGCATTTAATTAGACATCATACTGATACTTCCTACGAAGTCATATCCCAATATGATTGCGCTAAGAATAAGAGGAGTAAAACATTAATTTTGATCAGTAACAACAGATTGGATGTTTACTTAAAACAAATTATTGCAGATTTCATAGGCTATATTAAGTTGGGTTCTATGGGCACTCAGGGAGCCTATGATTCATTCTTGATAATCCTATAAGGAATCCCGACCAAAAGTTTGGTTGAGCTAAGACAACTAGTTTAAGAGATATATATATACAACAGCTTACATGCAAACTTTGATCTGTGTTTATTGCACATTTTATGGGCCATCACAAGTTTGATTCCATGGGGAAGCCCATCATATAAAGAAGACAAAATTACTTATGAAACACTCTAGATAATACTATATGGAAACCCAGGCCCACATAAGGTTGAGATAGGACAAGAAATGTAAGAGATATAGACCTGTAAACAGCTTACATGCTAAATTCGATATAAAATGGGACATTGCACATTTAAAGGGCTATCAGAATTTGGTTTCGATGGAAACCCAGGGGGTATAGGAACCAAAATTACTTACGCAGCCCTTAAGATAATACTGTAAGCTCATGGCCAAATTTGCTTGAACCAGGACAAGAAATGTAAACTGAGCTTACTCGCAGAGCTTGATGTGGACTGTGACGCTGACGTGATTACATAAGCTCTCAATATTCTTCGAATAGTTGAGCTAACATCTTAAATGTACAAACTGTACATTAAAATGACAAAGTCGATGTTTGTTTAAAGCTCTTTACTGAATTAAGCTTTAGTACATAATATATATGCATGCTTTAAGATTGGTTGATTTAGTGCATATTTAGCTCATGAGAAACAGACTTAAACACACACACAACATAATTATAATGCGTACATTTGCAGAAACACTGCTTAAATGATACCTAACTGTACTTAACTGACTATGATTCAAGTTTGTGTGAGCTAGCTTATTTTAGTTCCCAAGAAACAGACAGAAATGCAAACATGTACAAAGTTAATGAACAATAAAGGTCCAATTGAACCACTCTGTGTTAATGAGCTGTACTACTCAATATATAAATATGATTCAAGTTTGTTTAACCAAGTGCATAAGATCCTGACAAACATAAACTTAATGTTAAATTGATACGTTAAAGACTTAGTATTAGACTGGACCCTATACCAATATGCTAGCTCAAAAGTAACATTATGATCGCAAACATACATTTTATTTCACTATAAATATAATTATAGAGCATACAAATTACATGTCACAGTTTAATATGGGTGTGATACAGCTTTGATCAAACACAATTAAAGATATTTAAAGGAATATGCACTTTACAGGATCAGCTAAATAACTTTAATATGAAATGGAAATTTTGCTTAAAATTCCCCTTATAATATGTATTACTGACAATGTATGAAATTCGCGATTCACATGTCTCACCTAACTGGGACAGGACTTAGAAATAAAAGGTAAAAGTTGTTGGAAATGGAAGTTTGTGAACAATTTAATAACTAAAAACAATGGAGTTTACATTTTGCTGATATATGACATTTAAGCGAAAAAAGAAAGAAAAAAAGAAAGAAAAAAAAGATGCACTACCCAAGACACAACTATATCAAACAAGAGGTCAATGACCTTGAAGCTCTACTGATAGGTATTGATAGCTAGATCAGCATTCCTGTGAAGTTTCATGAAAGTCTGTCGAGTAGTCTCAGAGGAGTAGTTGCTACAAGTTTTTATTATATAACTCTATGTAAACAAAGATGGCCACTGGCAGCCAAGTTTAATGTCGAATCAAAATGATTTTCAACTAGGACCAACATCATGTCATGCTGATCATTTTAGAAAAAATCCCATATCAATATCACTTCGAGTTTTCAAGAAGTAGTTGCTACAAATTTGTTTTTTAAAAATCTATTTTTAGCCATGGTGGACATCTTGAATTTCCAGCCGACCTGAATTGAATTGAATTGGGTTTTAAGGCACACCAACACATGAAAAGGTTATATGGCGCCTAACAGGCATGAACATGCCAGGCTCATCTTCCATGTACATCGAGATAAAATATGGAAAATGGGCCTAGAACCTTCTCACCCTGAACTGCAGAGTTGCTGCAAATTCTATCGTAGAAACTCCATTTACGCTGGAGCCACGTTTATTGTTTTTCTGCCACTGCTCTTTTGATGCGAGTGAGATAGCACCTGAAACAATGCAGGGATCATGATGAAGACCTTTAATGAACATAAACAAAAAATGATAAAATGAACATGAATTTGGGGGGATTCTACCCCTCTGCCTACCCCTCCAAAGGGATCTGCAGTGGCCCTATTCTTTGCCTCGTGACCAAACAGGGGCACCCGGGAACCACACGGGGCCCAGCCGACCTGAAATTTTGCTAGGATCAACTAGACATCAAGAGCAACATTTCTGTTAAGTTTCATGAAAATCCTATAAGTAGTTTCAGAGGAGTAGTCGCTACAATTATTTTTTACAGACGGACGACGCCCCACGGCATAAGTCCCATATCAATATCACTTACAGTTTTCAAGAAGTAGTCGCTACAAACTTATTTTTCTTTAAATCTAGTTTTAGATGTGGAGGCCATCTTGAATTCCAGCTGACCTGAAATTTTGCTAGGATCAACTAGACATTCCTGTGAAGTTTCATGAAAATCCGTCAAGTAGTTTGAGAGGAGTAGATATTTTTTTACTATATAACTCTATGTAAACAAAGATGGCCTGTGGCGGCCATGTTTAAGCTTGAATCAAAACAATTTTCGACAAGGACTAACTCCATGTCATGCTGATCATTTTAGAAAAAGTCCCATATCAATATCACTTACCGGTATATATATATTTTTTTATAGTAGTCGCTACAAACTTGTTCTTTAAAAATCTAGTTTTAGCTTTGGCAGCCATCTTGGATTTCGCATCAACGTGAATTTTTGCTAGGATCAACTAGACATCATGGGCAACATTCCTTTAAAGTTTCATGAAAATCCAACTAGTAGTTTCAGAGATGTAGTCGCTAAAAAAAAAGTTTACGGACAGAGGGACGGACGGACGCTGCACCACAGCATAAGCTCTGCTGATCTTTGATCAGTAGATCAGTAGAGCTAAAAACAATGTTTTGTCTTCTTAAGATTAAGCTATAATCTAGGTTTAAAGCATCTAGTGCATAATTAAAGTTAATGAGAAAGTGACATGAACATTAGAATTAAAGTTATCTGCTATTTGCTTGGAGGGTGAAGGTCACATCCACATTTGCTTTTTGGAACATTGCGATGTACTACCCAAGATACAACTATAAGCAATGTTTGAAAGGTTTAGTGCATACAGTTTGTGAGAAAGTGACCTAAACACAGAAGCTGAATTTAAAAATTATTAAGTTATCTTCCCTTTGCTTGAAGGGTCAAGGTCACACCCACATTTGCTTTGTCACATTGCAATGTACCACCCAAGATACAACTATAAACAAAGTTTGAAAGGTCTAGTGCATACAATTCGTAAGAAAAAGACCTAAACGCAAAAGTTGAATGTTGACGCCGCTGCTGCCTTCACCGCCAGAAAAGCATCACCTATTGTCTCTTTTTTTCTTCGAAAGGGCGAGACAAAAATGGCGTTCATCTCAAAGTAAAACATTCCATTTATCCAAAAAGTAACTTTTGTCCCAGTAGGTGTTGTTGTGTTTTTGCAGTTCAATAAATTGGCATAATATACTCAAGTCCAACTGACTTGATCTTTGACCTTTTGACTCCAAATCTGGGGAGTCATGAAAAGCAACTCATTGATGAAGTTTGATGCAGTAGTCGAAACTGAAATTCTATAAAATGATGTCCTCCCTGGGGCTTGAATAAAAACATATCACACATAACACACATGGATAGTGCAATATGCCTTTCATTGAGCCAAAACTCACCTCCCGTTCCTTTCCCAATTTCTGCTCCTTTAACAATTTATCTAGCCCATGTTTCTGCTGTGTTATAGAATCTATACGATCCTGAAGTCTTAGATTCTCTTCCTCGAGGAATTTTGTGCGCACTTGTAAGATTGAGACATTGCGAGTTTTCTCTCTCTTCTCCTCCTCCATTTCGTTCAACCTGTAAAATATGTGGAACGCTGAAACACAAGAAAGAATGACACAACGTATAAACAGTTAGTGGTTAGCCATGCATGCCAAAATTTACAATCCGTGGTTAAACAATAAACAGTTAGTGGTTAGCCATGCATGCCAAATTTACAATCCGTGGGTAAAACAATAAACAGTTAGTGGTTAGCCATGCATGCCAAATTTACAATCCGTGGGTAAAACAATAAACAGTTAGTGGATAGCTATGCATACTAAATTTACAATCTGTGGTAAAAACAAGCTCTACTGATAGATTTTGATAGCCAGATCAGCTATGGGAACCTGTGCAGTTTTATGGAAATAGGACTAGCACTTTCAGGGTAGTCGCCACAAGTTTTTCCTATATAAATAAATCTATGTCAACAAAGATGGCCATGTTTGACATCGAACCAACGTGAACTTTGTTAAGGACCAACTACACGTCATGTCAGTCATTCTAGTAAAGGTTCCAAATTAATACCACTTATGGTTTTTGAGAAGTAGTCGCCACAAACTTGTATTTTTTAAATCTATTTTTAAATCATTTTTACATTCAGCGTCCATCTTGATTTCCGGCAGACCTGGTTTTTACTTAGGACCAAAAGACATCAAGAGCAATAATCCTATAAAGTTTTATGATAATCCAAGTAATGAAAGTAGTTTCAGAGGAGTTGTTGCCAAAAGTTTTTCCTATATAACAGTATCCTATATAACAGTATGTAAACAAAGAATTTTGTTTAGGACCAACTATATGACACGCCAGTCATTTTAGCAAAGGTTCCAAATCAATACCACTTACGGTTTTAGAGAAGTAGTCACCACGAAAGTGTATTTTTAAAGTGTGGCGGCCATCTGTGGCAGCCATCTTGAATTTCCGGACAACCTGAATATTTGCTAGGATAAACTAGATAACAAGAGCAACATTTCTGTGTAGTTTAATGAAATTCTTCAAGTAGTTTCAGTGGAGTAGTCGCCACAAGTTTTTCAAAGATAACTCTATGTAAACAAAGATGGAAGCTGGTGGCCATGTTTGACATCCAATCGAAATGAATTTTGGTTAGGACCAACTACATGTCATGCCAGTCTTTTTCGTAAAGGTTCCAAATCGATATCACATATGATTTTTAAGAAGTAGTCGCCACAAAATTGTACTTTAAAAATCGATTTCTAACTATAAAGTTTAAAGACAGGGGATGCAATCCTTTATGAATTATGGAGCAGAATATTTTTTTTAATTGTTAAAGTTGAATGAAAAGGGGCATAACTCTGCATTGGATAGCTGATAAGGAAGAACTGTATAACGTTTCATGACCATATGTCAATATTTTGCCAAGTTATAAGCAAAGTTAGGTTACATGTTAAAATAATTTGAAAAGGAGCATAACTCTGATGAAACAAAATTCAGAGTTATTGGACATGTCAATGCCATTGAATAAATGATAAGGAATAACTGTATAAGTTGCATGAACATTATTCAATATTTTGCTATGATATGAGCTTGGTTAGGCTGCAGGTTAATTTTTTATGAAAAAGGTCATAACTCTGCCAAAATGAAAGTCAGACTTATTGGATATGTGTAACGCATAGGTAAAATATTTTTTAAGTTATGGCCAGTTATGAGCTTGGTTAGGTTGCAGGTTAAAGTTTTATGAAACGGGACATAACTCTAGCGAAATGAAAGTCAGAGTTATTGGTCATGTGTAATGATATTCCTTGGGGTAAGATGAAGATGTGTGTGAAGTTTCATGAACACAGGTCTTTTTTTTCAAGTTATGGCCAATTATTAGGTTGCAGTATAAGTTTTATGACAAGAGGTCAATGACCTTTAAGCTCTACTGATTTATTTTGATTTCAGGAAGTAGTCGCTACAAACTTGTTTTTTGAAAATTTATTTTTAGCCGTGGCCGTCAAGAGTAACATTCCTGTGAAGTTTCATGAAAATCCGTCAAGTAGTTTCAGAGGAGTAGTCGCTACAAGTTTTCATTATATAACTCTATGTAAACAAAGATGGCCACTGACAGCCATGTTTAACATCGAATCAAAAGATTTTTGACAAGGACCAAAATCATGTCATGCTGATCATTTTAGAAAACGTCCCATATCAATATCACTTATAGTTTTCAAGAAGTAGTTGCTACAAACTTGTATTTTGAAAAACTATTTTTAGCCATGGCGGCCATCTTGAATTTCCGGCCGATCTGAAATTTTGCTAGGATCAAAAGGACATCAAGAGCAACATTCGTGTCAAGTTTCATAAAAATCCGTCAAGTAGTTTCAGAGGAGTAATCGCTACAAGTTTTCATTATATAACTCTATGTAAACAAAGATGGCCACTGGCAGCCATGTTTAACGTCGAATCAAAACGATTTTCGACAAGGACCAACATCATGTCATGCTGATCATTTTAGAAAAAGTCTCATATCAATATCACTTAGAGTTTTCAAGAAGTAGTCGCTACAAACTTGTTTTTTAAAAATCTATTTTTAGATTGGGTGGCCATCTTGGATTTCACATCAACATGAATTTTTGCTAGGATCAACTAGACTTCATGGGCAACATTTCTGTAAAGTTTCATGAAAATCCATTCAGTAGTTTCAGAGGAGTAGTCGCTACAAAAAAAAGTTTACGGACAGACGGACGACGGACGCCGCACCACGGCATAAGCTCTGCTGATCTCTGATCAGTAGAGCTAAAAACAGTTTGGTGTAGATGTTAATAGATTTTCAGAATAATGTTTACCACAATTAAGATTTTGTTTATATCGAAGTATACTACTCAAAATTTTATAAGGGTCACTATGTATTCTGTATGTCATTGTTACTTGATGTGGTGGAAATTGTTATTAAGCAATTATCACTGGCACTGGAGCCGCAGATATTATATAAAAAAAAAAAAAGAAAAAGATATCCCCCTATTACCTATATAACACATGGTAGACATCTTTGATATGACCAAGCTCGTTTCGAATGCTGAATCTTTGTCAAATTACAGAATTGATTCAAATCCTCTACACAGTTCATTAGGTCTGACTCTTATTTATCACATTAAATTCACAGTTCGTACGAAAACGCATGCTGTGCGCAGAAATTTAAGTAAAAATCGCCGATTTCTGCCGTAACAACATTTCCTACCTGACCCGCACTTCCGGTTTTATCGAGAAGTTTCGAATGCCCAATAGGATCACCAGTTACAAAGACCCATTCGTAACTTCTCGAATATTTAACTGTTTGTACAAATGATACTTGATTAGTCTTGATCATCTTCGTCGCTTGATTGTAATTACAAACGTTTGTCTTGAAAACAAGCAATCGTCGCAGATGATCTAGACTAATCAAGTCTCGGTTGTAAAAACACAATTAAATATTCGAGAAGTAAGTACAGCCGGAAGTGCGGGTCAGGTAGGAAATGTTGTTACGGCAGAAATCGGCGATTTTTACTTAATTTTTTTTTTTATATAATACATGTATCTGCGGCTCCAGTGCCAGTGGCAATTATAGTTAAATTTCGCTGTTGTTTGTACCTAGTGAGCAGCAAAAATAATGAAAGTAACGAATCACTGAAGTGTAACGAATGCGAGAAATGAGGTAGGTGTCAAAATTAGACATTTCATTGATATATGCAGGGATAAGGAAATTTAAATGAGATCATTTTGGGGGCTATTTTTAGGTTTAGTAACGTGTATGATGCCCACGTGCATTGATAACCGCTTGACATCGCCTCCTCATGCTGCCAATAAACCCTCGGATTTTGTGCTGTGGGATTCGAGCCCATTCCTCCAGTAGTGCCTGTCTGAGATGCCTGGTCGTTGTAGGCTGGTCAGGTCGGGCTGATATGGCTACCTGAAGCATGTCCCAGACGTGCTCGATCGGATTTAAAGTCCATGCGAACGATACTTGATGTCTGCAGGTACTCGTTGGTTACACGAGCCCTATGTGCACGGGCATTGTTGTCCATAAAAATGTAATCTAGGCCAATAGCACCTGCGTATGGGCGAACATAAGCATCCAGAATTTCATTTACGTACCTTTCAGCCGTAATTGTGCCGTTCTCAAAGATATGCAGGTCCGTTTTCCCCTGGACGCTGTTACCAGCCCATACCATAACTGAACCCCCGCTGTAACGATCATGTTCAGCAATACAGACAGGTGCAAATCGCTCATTTCTCATTCTCCAGACTCTCGCCCGTCTGTCTGTGAAATCAACACAGAATCTGGACTCATCAGAAAAGAGGACCGGTGTCCAGTCCTGAAGGGTCCATCTGACATGGTCACGGGCCCGCTGCAGACGCTCTCTAACGTGATGTTGCTGCAGAGGGATGCGTATGGCTGGCCTTCGAGCACCCATACCAGCATCATGGAGACGATTCCTGACAGTTTATGTTGATATTCTAACACCAGTGGCATTTTGGAAGTCGTTTCTAAGGGTTGATGCATTACGGAAACGGTTCCTTCGAGCCTGGATGACAATAAACCGGTCCTGGGTTGTAGACCTTGTCCGACCACCCCCATGTCGATGCATGACATTTCCATGTGTCTGGTAGCGTTCTAATATCCTTCCAACGACGCTCTGCGACACGCCAAGATTACGAGCAACCTCTCTTTGAGAGAGCCCTGCCTCAAGCATACCAATGCCTCTATTCATTTCTACATTATCAAGACGCCTTCGAACTTGTACATTCGCCATAGTTACTGACAGTTTTCAACACAACAGTGTATAAAAACAAACCAAACTTTAAAAATGTTGACATGTTCACGAGGGTACATGTACTCCAACCACCTGCTTTTCGTGGGTATGCCATTTCCCGTGCTCCCCATGCAGTCACCGTGACATTTGGATAAACAAACGACAGGTTTACTAGCCATTTACATGTATACACTTACTGCATTGAAAAAATGTGGATATCTTCCTACACTTAATGCAAAATATAAGGTTAACATACTGACCCTTATCAAATTTTGAGTAGTATATTACATAAATTTTGCCACATTCCATCAGAATTGGCAAGTCCATGTAATTTCTAAGCTTGAAATAAATGCTTTAATATTTATCATTCTTAATCCCACTTCAAGGTAATCTTTCACAATAACTGAACTTTTAATTTTAGATGGTCCTTGCCACAGGAAGTTAAATAGAACATCATTTAGATTCTTAATATCTTTATCACTCAAATTTGGTAAAGAAATGAAAAGAAGATTAAAAGATGTTATTAACAGGCTTTTTATAACCGTTATTTTACCTACTGGCGGTAAAAAAAAAAATCTGTTCCAGAAAGTTATATTTTCCTATATAACTCTATGTAAACAAAGATGGCCGCTGGCAAAATGAACTTTGGTTAGGATCAACTACATGTCGTGCCAGTCATTTTGGTAAAGGTTCCAAATCAATATCACTTATGGCTTTTGAGAAGTAGTCGCTACAAAATCGCATTTTTAAAATCTATTTTTTTGAATTTCGTATTTTTTGTATTTTGTATAACTTTGGAAGGCATTGATCTCAGTATCGCCCACATGAAATTTTGTCAAATTTTTGAAGCCGTTTCTGAGGAGATGTCGTTTACAAATGCCCTATATAAATCTATGTAAAACATGTAAAATCTCCATAGTAACAAACTTTGGAAAACCAGGGCACACCCATTTTTGACCCTAGGAACTTCATTTGTATAATTTTTGTAGTCTAGGAGTTGGCAATCATTTATAAAAAAAAACTTTCAAAATCTTTAAGCGGTTCTTGAGAAGAAGATTTTTAAGGTTCTGACAATATATGGTAATGGCGGCCATCTTGGATGTTGCATTGACTTAATTTATAAAATTTTGGAATGATTTGAACTCAGTATCATCCACGTGAAATTTGGTCAAAATTGTCCAAGGAAAAGTTGTTTAAGCAAGAGGTAATGGATAGACGACGGACGGACAAAAAGCAGTCACAATAACTTCGGCTCAGGTGAGCTAAAAATCTACTTTTAGCCATGGTGGCGATCTTGAATTTCCGGCTGACCTGAAATTTTGTGAGGAACAACTAGACATCAAGAGCATCATTCCTGTGAAGTTTCATGAAAATCCATCAGGTAGTTTCAAAGGAGTAGTCGCTACAAGTTTTTACTATCTAACTCTATGTAAACAAAGATTGCTGCTGGCAGCTATGTTTAATATCGAATCAAAATGATTTTCGACAAACACCAACATCACGTCATGGTGATCATTTTAGAAAAAGTCCCATATCAATATCACTTATAGTTTTCAAGAAGTACTCGCTACAAACTTGTTTTTTAACAAGAGGTCAATGACCTTGAAGCTCTACTGATAGGTTTTGATAGCTAGATCAACATTCCAGTGAAGTTTCATGAAAATCTGTCAAGTAATTTCAGTGGAGTAGTCGCTACAAGTTTTTACTATATCACTCAATGTAAACAAAGATAGGCAGCCATATTTAATGTTGAATAAAAATAATTTTCAACAAGGACCAACATCATGTCATGCTGATCATTTTAGAAAAGTCCTATAACAATATCACTTACAGTTTTCAAGAAGTAGTCGCTACAAATTTGTTTTTTAAAAATCTATTTTTATCCATAGCGGCCATCCTGATTTTCCGAGGGACCTGAAAGTGTGCTAGGATCAACTAGACATCAAGAGCAACATTTCTGTGAAGTTTCATGAAAATCCGTGAAGTAGTTTCAGAGGAGTAGTCGTTACAAGTTTTTACTATATAACTCTATGTAAACAAAGATGGCCACTGGCAGCCATGTTTAATGCTGAATCAAAATCATTTTCGAAAAAGACCAACATCATGTCATGCTGATCATTTAAGAAAAAGTCCCATGTCAATATCACTTATAGTTTTCAAGAAGTAGTCGCTACAAACTTGTTTTTTAAAAATCTATTTTTAGCTTTGGTGGCCATCTTGAAGTTCCAACCGACTTGAAATTTTGCTACGATCAACTAGATATCAAGAGCAACATTCCAGTGAAGTTTCATGAAAATCCGTCAAGTAGTTTCAGAGGAGAAGTCGCTACAAGTTTTTCCTATATAACTATATGTAAACAAAGATGAAGCCATGTTTAAAGTCGAATCAAAATGATTTTCGACAAGGACCCGTATCAGGTCATGCTGATCATTTTAGAAAAAGTCCCATATCAATATCACTTACAGTTTTCAAGAAGTAGTCGCTACAAACTTGTTTTTTAAAAATCTGTTTTTAGCCTCGGCAGCCATCTTGAATTTCTAGCCGACCTGAAATTTTGCTAGGATCAACTAGACATCAAGAGCAACATTCCTGTAAAGTTTCATGAAAATCCTTCTAGTAGTTTCAGAGGAGTATTTGCTACAAAAATAAATTACAGATGGATGGACGGATGGACGGACGGACGGACGGACGGATGGACAGATGGACGACGGACCAATTTATTTCACATAACAAGAGGCCCAAGAAGGCCTGTATCGCTCTACTTGCTATATGGAGTCTTTGATGGGGAACACGACAACAATATCTGCAACTAGGCTTGGTACTGATCATTTCTGCCAAGTTTCACTGAAATCCAGCCAGGGGTTCAGGAAAAATAGTTTGGATAAAGGTTGTGTATAAGGGGCCATAACTCCTTAGGGGCCAAAACACATTCAACTGGAATACAGCGATGATATGCACAACTAGGCTTCGTACTGATCATTATTATCATCCCTGCCAAGTTTCGTTGAAATCCAGCCAGGGGTTCAGGAGAACTAGCCTGTGTCATAACTCCACCAAAAATCATTCAACCGGAACATGACAGCCATAAACAAGTTACGTTGAAAGCCGACCAGTGGTTGTGGACAACAAGCTCAGACAAAGTTTGTGTATTAAAACCTTTAAAGAGCAACAACTCCAACTACAAGAGCTGTCGGAGAACAGCGCAGCTCGACTATTCGATTTTTCGGAGAATAATAAATTTATAGCTAGTATATACCATCAGAAAACAAGGCTACAACAATGTAGGGTGGGGTTGGGAGCACAACATATATGTGTAAGAATTAACAAAAGCAACACAGAAATATGTAAAAAAAAAAGAAAAAAAGTTTCAAGTGGGTGTGGGGTGTGGGTAAGAGTGGGGGAGAGGCGGGAGTGGGTTGGGGGGACGGCGGTTGCAACATATATGTGTAAGAATTGACAAAAGCAACACAGAAATATGTAAAAAAAAAATATAATAGTTTCAAGTGGGGGTGGGGTGGGGTGGGGTGGGTGTGTGTGGAGCGGGGTGAGGGTGAGAGGCAGGAGTGGGTTGGGGGGGTGGATGGGGCAACATATATGTGTAAAAATTGACTAAAACAACAAAGAAATATGTAAAAAAAAAAAGTTTCAAGTCTGGGGGGAGGGGGGGGGGGGGGGGGGGGGGGGGGGGGGTGATGGGGTGAGAGGCAGGAGTGCATTGGGGGGTTTGGGGGCAACATATGTGTGTAAGAATTGACTAAAACAACACAGAAATATGTAAAAAAACAAAAACAAAACGTTTCAAGTCTGGGGCGGGGTGGTGATGGGGTGAGAGGCGGGGGGTTGGGGGGGGGGGGGGGGGGGGGGGGGGGGTGGTGGGGGCAGGGAGGGTTGCAACATATATGTGTAAGAATTGACTAAAACAACACAGAAATATGTAAAAAAAAAATATAATAGTTTCAAGTGGGGGTGGGGTGGGTGTGTGTGGAGCGGGGGTGAGGGTGAGAGGCAGGAGTGGGTTGGGGGGTGGATGGGGCAACATATATGTGTAAAAATTGACTAAAACAACAAAGAAATATTAAAATAAAATAAAAAGTTTCAAGTCTGGGGGGAGGGGGGGTGGGTGGGGGGGTGGGGGTGATGGGGTGAGAGGCAGGAGTGCATTGGGGGGTTTGGGGGCAACATATGTGTGTAAGAATTGACTAAAACAACACAGAAATATGTAAAAAAACAAAAAAAAAATGTTTCAAGTCTGGGGCGGGGGTGGTGATGGGGTGAGAAGCGGGGGGTTGGGGGGGTGTGGGGTGGTGGGGGCAGGGAGGGTTGCAACATATATGTGTAAGAATTGACTAAAACAACACAGAAATATTTAAAAAAATAAATAAAAAATAAACATTCAAGTGTGGGGCGTGGTGGGTGGGGTGATGGGAGGGAGGAGGGGGAGGGGGGCGGGGAGGGTTGCAACATATATGTGTAAGAATTGACAAAAGCTCACAGAAATATCTAAAAAAAAAAAAAAAGTTTCAAGTCTGGGGCGGGGTGGTGGGGTGGGGGTGATGGGGTGATGGGGTGAGAGGTGGGGTGGTGGGGGCGGGGAGGGTTGCAACATATATGTGTAAGAATTGACTAAAACAACACAGAAATATGTAAAAAAAAAAAAAGGTGTGGAGAGGAGTGGGGGCGGGGGTAGAGGGGGGGGGGGGGGGGGGGGGGGGGGGAGGAGGGAGCCCATGACCCAATATGGGTGAAGTAATAAGATGCGTAATGCTATAACAAATCCCAAACCAAAATTATAGATATATACATGCTTACATGCAAACCTAGATCTGCATTTATTGCACATTTTATGGGCCATCACAATTTGGGTTCCATGGGAGCCCAGAATTTGCAGAAGACAAAATTACTTTTCCAACCCTTAACAACATACTATAAGGAAACCAATTCCAAAATTTAGTTCAGCTAGAACAAAAAATGTAAGAGATATAGACCTGTAAACACAGCTTACACGCAAAATTTGATGTGAAACAGACATATTTTAAGGGCTATCAGAATTTGGGTTCCATGGGAGCCCAGGGGTTACAGGAACCAAAATTACTTAAGCAGCCCTTACGATAATGCTATAAGGAAGCTAATGGCCAAATTTGGTTGTGCTAGGGTAAGAATTGTAAGAGATATAGACTTGTAAACACAGCTTACACGCAAAATTTGATGTGAAATGGGGCACATTTTATGGGCTATCATAATTTGCATTCATTCCATGGGAGCCCATGGGTTACAGGAACCAAAATTGCTGATGCAGCCCTTAAGATAATGCTACAAGGAAGCCCATGAACAAATATGGTTGTGGTAGGATAAGAAATGTAAGAGATATAGACTTGTAAACACAGCTTACACGCAAACCTTGATGTGGGACGCTGACGCCGACGCCGACCCCGGGGTGATTACATAAGCTCTCTTATTCTTCGAATAGTCGAGCTAAAAATTTTTCAACTGGAACATGACAACAATATGCACAACTAGGCTTGGTACTGATCATTCCTGGCAAGTTTCACTGAAATCCAGCCAAGAGTTCAGGAAAACTAGTCAGGACAAAGTGTGTGTATAAGGGGCAATAACTGTGTCAAAATCATTCAACAAAAACACGGTGATGACATGTGCAAATAGGCTTGGTACTGATCATCCCTGCAAAGTTTCGTTGAAATCCAGCCAGGCATTCAGGAGAACTAGCCTGTACAAAGTTAGTGTATTAAAATCTTTAAAGGGCCATAACTCAAAAATCATTCAACCGGAACAAGGCGATGGCAAGCCCAACTAGGCTTGGTACTCATCATCCCAGCCAAAATTCGTTGAAATTCGGCCTGGAGATCAGAAGAGACTAGTCTGGATAAAGTTTGTGTATCAAACCTTTAAAGGGCTATAACTCAGCAAAAAATCTTTCAACCGAAATACGGCGATGACATGCTTAACTAGGCTTGGTATTGATCATCCTTGCAAAGTTTCATTGAAATCCGGCCAGGGGTTCAGGAGAACTAGTCCAGACAAAGTTTGTGTATTAAAACCTTTAAAAAGGGCAATAACTCTGCCAAAAATCATTCAACTGGAACACAGTGAAGATATGCATAACTAGATTTGGTACTGAGCATCCGGCCAAATGAAGGCCCTATCATGTTAATGAGGCAAAATACGGCATTTTTACCTAAATCAAGGGCCGTAACTCCTGTGTTACTAATCCTATTTGGCTGATTTTCAAACTTGTCCGAGCTTTCATTGATATTAACAATCTGGTAAAGTTTGGTAAGTGAAGGCATATTTCAGAAAATCAAGGACCATAACTCCAGTGTAAATGGTCCTATCTGGGTGGTTTTTAAAATAATCCAAGATTTCAATGCTATTAACAATCTGTCCAAGTTTGGTAAAGATCAAATAATAAATGAAGGTGCTAGAGTGTTCACAATGCAGAATATGGCTTTTTTCAGAATAACAAGGGCCATAACTCTGCTGTTACTGATCCGATTTGGCTGGTTTTCGAACTCGTCCTAGCTTTCATTGATATTAACAATCTTGGTAAAGATTAGATGAAAAATGAAGGTGCTCGAGTGTTAGCATCAAAAAGTTAACACATTTTTCAATAATTCAAGGGCCATAACTTTGGTGTTACTGGTCCGATCTGACTGGTTTTTCGAACTTGACCGAGCTTTCATCAATATCAACAATCTAGCAAAGTTTGGTAAAGGTAGGATGCAAAATGGAGGCGCTAGAGTATTGAAAAGGCAAAATATAGTAATTTTCGTTAACTCAAGGGCAATAACTCTACTGTTACTGGTCCGTTTTGGCTTGTTCAAACTTGCCCGAGCTTATCTTGATATTAATAATCTGGTAAAGTTTGGTAAAGATCGGATGAAAAACAAAGGTGCTAGAGTGTTGCCATCAAAAAGTTAATGGATGACGGATAATGGACAAAAGACCATGGCATAAGAGAGCTAAAATAAGAGGCTTAAGAAGGCCTGTATTGATCTACTGGCTATATGGTGTCCATGGTGGGGTGGGTGGATAGAAGGATATGGCAGTATCAAACTAGTTTATTATAAAGTGTCCTACATAGGGGGAGGGATGTATTTGGCTCAAGTTTGACTAGCTTTTATAACAAATCAAACTTTCGTTAATAAAAACACATAAAACCAAGTTTGACATGTGACCCCAGGGTCACCACTTGAACAAACTTGGTAGAGGACCATAAGCTGAGTGTAAATACAAACTAGAAATTGTTATTGTCCATGGGACAAAAACGGATGGCTCCCCCACTCGCCCGAACAGGCGTAATTGACAACTCTAGGTCCAACAGTTCTCTATTGATCTGAGATCGTATCCCTGTGACTGTATCTACTATCTTATCAGTAAGGCCACATAAAAAAATATGTGTGGTTCAGGTAACCCGACCGACTCTATTTTTTTAAGGGCCTACCCTAAAACTTTTTATGCAAAAAATAAAAAAATAATTAAAAATAAAAAAAAAAAATAAAAAAAAATATTAAACAACTGGTCATGACCAACCATCCTTCCAAGTTTGAGGACCCTAGGTCCAACCATTCTCTAGTTATTGATCGGACATCGTTTTGATAGTCAATGTCACCGCGACCTTGACCTCTGACCTAGTGACCCCAAAATCAATAGGGTCATCTACTGGTCATGACCAACCATCCTTCCAAGTTTGAGGACCCTAGGTCCAACCATTCTCTAGTTATTGATCGGACATCGTTTTGATAGTCAATGTCACGGCGACCTTGACCTCTGACCTAGTGACCCCAAAATCAATAGGGTAATCTACTAGTCATGACCAACCATCCTTCTAAGTTTGAGGACCCTAGGTCCAACCATTCTCTAGTTATTGATCGGACATCATTTTGATAGTCAATGTCACCGCGACCTTGACCTTTGACCTAGTGACCCCAAAATCAATAGGGGTCATCTACTGGTCATGACCAACCATCCTTCCCAGTTTGAGGACCCTAGGTCCAACCATTCTCTAGTTATTGATCGGACATCGTTTTGATAGTCAATGTCACTGCAACCTTGACCTTTGACCTAGTGACCCCAAAATCAATAGGGGTCATCTACTGGTCATGACCAACCATTCTTCCCAGTTTGAGGACCCTAGGTCCAAACATTCTCTAGTTATTGATCGGACATCGTTTTGATAGTCAATGTCACCGCAACCTTGACCTTTGACCTAGTGACCCCAAAATCAATAGGGGTCATCTACTTGTCATGACCAACCATCCTTCCAAGTTTGAGGACCCTAGGTCGAACAATTCTCAAATTATTGATCGGACATCGTTTGTGACACAGACCTACAGACAGACCTACAGACAGACAGAAAGCACAAAATCAATATGGCTCCCCTACCACACTTTGTTTGGGGGAGCCATCAATATTAAACTGTTGGCTCTTGTAGTTTTAGAGAAGAAGATTTTTCTTAGTTTTCCCCTATATCAGTCGATGTAAAACAGTTACCCCTGGTGCAAGGCCAAATCTGATCCCAGGGTCACCATTTGAACAAACTTGGTAGAAGACAATAAGCTGATGGTAAATACAAAATATTAAACCTTTGGCTCTTATAGTTTCAGAAGAAGATTTTTGAAGTTTTTCCCTATATAAGCCTGGGGCGGGGCAAAATTTGACGCCAGGGTCACCTTTGAACAAAATTGGCTGATAATATATCAAAAGTATTAAACCTTTATCTCTTGTAGTTTCAGAGAAGAAGATTTTTGAAGTTCTACCCTACAACTCTACGTAAAACTGATCCAACAAGGGCCCCTAAGCTCCCAATTAAAGAACAAGAGGCCCAAGAGTGCCTGTATACGCTCTACTTACAAGTATGATGTGATTCAAAAACATAAACATGATAGAGGCCAACCCAAGAAACATGTTTCCTATATATAACTCTATGTAAACTTTGGGTTATCGTGGCGGCCATTCTGAATATTTGACGACAACGTAAAACACAAACTTGATAGAGGCCAACAACAGGAACATGCAATGCATATGATATTTAACTAGAATGGAATAAGTGGTAATATGTCGTTTGATAAATGTCCTTAAATTTGACCTAAGTTTAGCCATGGTGGCCATCATGGACAACTGGACGCCCCAAAAACGCAAATCTGAGGGGGACTAACCCAAAGATCATTGTGATTAAGTTTCATCAAAATCCTTCAAGCAGTTTCAGAGAAGATGTCATTTTTAACGTTTTCTTATATAACTCTATGTAAACTTTGGGTCGCTGTGGTGGCCATTTTGATTATTTCGACGATAAGGAAAAACACAAACTTGATAGAGGCTAACCCAAGGAACATGTTTATGAAATTTCACAAGAATGCAATAAGTGGTTTCGGAGGAGATGTTGTTTGAAATTTCCTTAAATTTGACCTAATTTATGACATGGCGACCATCTTGGATGACTGGCGGCCGCGAAAAACATAAATCTGAGAGGGACTATCCCAAATATCATGGTGATTAAGTTTCATCAAAGTCCTTCAAGAGGTTTCAGAGAAGATGTTATTTTTAACCTTTTCCTATATAACTCTATGTAAACTTTGGGTCGCCGTGGCGGCCACTTTGATTATTTGACGATAACGAAAAACAAAAACTGGATAGAGGCTAACCCAAGGAACATGTATATGATATTTCACAAGAATGGAATAAGTGTTTTCGGAGGAGATGTCGTTTAAAATTTACTTAAATTTGACCTAGTTTTAGCTATGACGGCCATCTTGGATGACTGGCGGCCATGAAAAACAAAAATCTGAGAGGGACTATCCCAAATATCATTGTGCTTAAGTTTCATCAATATCTTTCAGGCGGTTTCAGAGAAGATGTAATTTTTAACCTTTTCCTATATAACTCTTATGTAAACTCTGGGTTGCTGTGGCGGCCATTTTGATTATTTGACGATAACGAAAAACACAAACTTGATAGAGGCTAACCCAAGGAACATGTATATGATATTTCACAAGAATGGAATAAGTGGTTTCGGAGATGTCGTTTGAAATTTACTTAAATTTGACCTAGTTTTAGCTATGGCGGCCATCTTGGATGACTGGTGGCCGTGAAAAACACAAATCTGAGAGGGACTATTCCAAATATCATTGTGCTTAAGTTTCCAAATATCATTGTGCTTAAGTTTCATCAAAATCTTTCAGGTGGTTTTAGAGAAGATGTAATTTTTAACCTTTTCCTATATAACTCTTATGTAAACTTCGGGTCGCCGTGGCGGCCATTTTGATTATTTGACGATAAGGAAAAACACAAACTTGATAGAGGCTAACCCAAGGAACATGTATATGATATTTCACAAGAATGGAATAAGTGGTTGCGGAGGAGATGTTGTTTGAAATTTCCTTAAATTTGACCTAATTTATGACATGGCGACCATCTTGGATGACTGGCGGCCGCGAAAAACAAAAATCTGAGAGGGACCATCCCAAATATCATGGTGATTAAGTTTCATCAAAGTCCTTCAAGAGGTTTCAGAGAAGATGTAATTTTTAACCTTTTCCTATATAATTCTATGTAAACTTTGGGTCGCCGTGGCGGCCTGACTTTGATTATTTGACGATAACGAAAAACAAAAACTGGATAGAGGCTAACCCAAGGAACATGTATATGATATTTCACAAGAATGGAATAAGTGTTTTCGGAGATCTCGTTAAAAATTTACTTAAATTTGACCTAGTTTTAGCTATGACGGCCATCTTGGATGACTGGCGGCCATGAAAAACATAAATCTGAGAGGGACTATCCCAAATATCATTGTGCTTAAGTTTCATTAATATCTTTCAGGCGGTTTCAGAGAAGATGTAATTTTTAACCTTTTCCTATATAACTCTTATGTATACTCTGGGTTGCCGTGGCGGCTATTTTGATTATTTGACGATAACGAAAAACACAAACTTGATAGAGGCTAACCCGAGGAACATGTATATGATATTTCACAAGAATGGAATAAGTGGTTTCGGAGATGTCGTTTGAAATTTACTTAAATTTGACCTAGTTTTAGCTATGGCGGCCATCTTGGATGACTTGCGGCCGTGAAAAACACAAATCTGAGAGGGACTATTACAAATATCATTGTGCTTAAGTTTCATCAAAATCTTTCAGGTGGTTTCAGAGAAGATGTAATTTTTAACCTTTTCCTATATAACTCTTATGTAAACTTCGGGTCGCCGTGGCGGCCATTTTGATTATTTGACGATAACGAAAAACACAAACTTGATAGAGGCTAACCCAAGGAACATGTATATGATATTTCACAAGAATGGAATAAGTGGTTTCGGAGATGTCGTTTGAAATTTACTTAAATTTGACCTAGTTTTAGCTATGGCGGCCATCTTGGATGACTGGCGGCCGTGAAAAACACAAATCTGAGAGGGACTATCCCAAATATCATTGTGCTTAAGTTTCATCAAAATCTTTCAGGTGGTTCAGAGAAGAAGTAATTTTTAACCTTTTCCTATATAACTCTTATGTAAACTTCGGGTCGCCGTGGCGGCCATTTTGATTATTTGACGATAACGAAAAACACAAACTGGATAGAGGCTAACCCAAGGAACATGTATATGATATTTCACAAGAATGCAATAAGTGGTTTCGGAGGAGATGTTGTTTGAAATTTCCTTAAATCTGACCTAGTTTTAGCCATAGCGGCCATCTTGGATGACTGGCGGCCGCGAAAAACACAAATCTGAGAGGGACTATCCCAAATATCATTGTGCTTAAGTTTCATCAAAATCTTTCAGGCGGTTTCAGAGAAGATGTAATTTTTAACCTTTTCCTATATAACTCTATGTAAACTTTGAGTCGCCGTAGCGGCCATTTTGATTATTCGACGATAACGAAAAAAAAAAACTTGATAGAGGCCAACCCAAGGAATGATATTTCAGTAGAATGGAATAAGTGGTTTCGTCCGAGATGTCGTCTGAAATTTCCTTAAATTTGACCTAGTTTTAGCCATGGCGGCCATCTTGGATGACTGGCAGACGCGAAAAACACAAATCTGAGAGGGGCCTTCCCAAGTAACATTGTGATGAAGTTTCATCAAAATCCTTCAAGCGGTTTCAGAGGAGATGTCGATTTTATAAAATTGCTAACAGACGGACAGACAGACGGACGACGGACGAAAAGTGTTGGGCGAAAAGTGTTCGCATCAGCTCGCCTGGCCTTTGGCCAGTAGAGCTAAAAATGAATGAAGGTTTCTTGTGAAAAAAAAAAAAAAAAAAAAAGGTAAAATATTATGAAAATATTTTAAAAAAAATAAAATAAAAAATAAATAAAAGAAAACAAATAATAATAAAAAAAAGATTGGAACCCAGAATGAAGTAAATATTTTAAAAACTCACAGATGAAAGGCAAATGTTTGCTTTTAATAGCAATAACTTATTTAGAACAGGGGTATTTCCATTTAACTGATCAAGCTCAAAATATTTCGTCTAAAATTTTATACAGGAAGTCAACACCATCTCAATTTTTTTTAACCCATGAACCAAGGTTTCTTATGAAAAACAAGAGGCCCAAGAAGGCCTGTGGATGCTCTACTTCAGTACTGGCTAATATGGCTCTTATAACATCAATGAAGCGAGTGACTATCGTCTTAAAGAGGCAAAATATAGCATTTTAACTAAATAAAGAGCCATAACTCTGCCATTACTGGTCCGATATGGCTGGTTTTCGAACTTGGCCAGTTGAGATAAAAAAAAAAAATGAAAAAAAAAAAAATACAAAAAAAATGAAGAAATATAAAAATAATAAAAGAAAAAAAAAAGTAAAAAAATCTGGTAAAGTTTGGTAAATATCAGATGAAAAAGGAAGGCCCTATCGCCTTAACAAGGCAAAATATAGTATATTTAACTAAATCAAGGGTCATAACTCCGCTGTTACTAGTCCGATCTGGCTAGTTTTCGAACTTGTCCGAGCTTTCATTGACACTAACAATCTGATAAAGCTTGGTAAATATCGGATGGAAAATGAAGGCCCTATCGTCTTAACGAGACAAAAGTTAACGACGGACGACTCGGCATCCCATAAGATTGTCTTGAGGCAAAACATAGCATTTTTAACTAATTCAAGGGCCATTTCTCAGCTGTTACTGGTCCGATCTAACTGGTTTTCGAACTTGTTCGAGCTTTCATTGATATTAACAACCTGGTACAGTTTGGTAAAGATCGGATGGAAAATGAAGGCCCTATCGTCTTAACGAGACAAAAGTTAACGACGGACGACTCGGCATCCCATAAGCTCTGCTGGCCTTTGGCCAGTAGAGCTAAAAATGAAGGCCCTATTGTCTTAACGAGGCAAAATATAGCATTTTTAACTAATCAAGGGCCATAACTCTGCTGTTACTACTCCGAACTGGCTGGTTTTCGAAATTGTTCGAGCTTTCATTAATATTAACAATCGTGTAAAGTTTGGTAAAGATCGTATGAAAAATGAAGGCCCTATCGTCTTGAGGCAAAATATAGCATTTTTAACTAAATCAAGGACATGAACTTGCATCCAATAAGCTCTGCTGGCATTCGGCCAGTAGAGCTAAAAACGAAACAACTCTGAGTAAAATTGTATCAAACTTTTCGGATATAAATGGCACAATTTCTGACATACCCGGTAAGTATATTTTCCGATTTTATGTTCACATCAATAGTGTTGAATAACTCTCATGTACTATATGGTTGACATTGCTCATGTCTAAAGTATGCATCTGGTAGAAAATTTCACTTAAAGGTGGCGGACCATAGTCCTAAAACTAGAACTGTGCTGGGGACACATATGCTCCCGTTGTGGATACAAGTTCATCTTTAAATACAAAGATTAGTATTTAAAAGGACCTTTGTATACACTTTTACATAGATATACATTTGTGCCATAAATATTTTCCTTATAATTTATGTTGTACATAAAAAAAAAAATCTTATCTTTTTTACCCAAATTAAAATATAAGTCGGGTGCACATCTTTGCATGATACTTTTTGTAAAAAAAAAGTTGCAGTTAGTTAAAGGACACAACTGTGATGTTGTAGACATTTTAATCACAGTACACGTTGTAACAAGAAATTCATAAATGTTGAAGTTCTTCTTTGAATCACATGCTTGAGCCAAACCGTACTCTGTCAATAATGAAACTTTGCAGCAATACTATTTGCTGTGTTACGTGTTGTTTTAGTCTTTTTTTCGAAAGGAAAGATCTTACGTAGCCATGTACCATTCGATTAACAGCAATATATTGCATACAATATATAGCGGAAATTCCCGTTTCGCGTTTCTTTTTCCTTTCAGTATATATATAATCTTTGAAGAGAAAAATGTTTCAACTTACTGTGTTAAAAGTTCCCTCTTTTCTTTGAGAAGAGTTTTATAATTAGAGTCCATTCTGTCTTTCCAATCAAGCTCCTTACGTAGCGTGGCCCGGGTCAAACGCAAATCTTCATCCATTCGATTTAACTGGTCCTGAACACGCTGTTTTTCCTTTGTGTAAAATTCCCTATAAGATAATTAAACCATGAAATATGACTTCTAGTCTACCATGAACCCAGAAATGCTCGAAATTCACTAAGTCGTATTTCAAGTTTTGTTTCACAAAATCGCCATAAAATATTCAAATAACAAATTAAAAATTACATCAAAATCTTAAATAGCTAATAAGGAAACAATCAATTAACATGTCATTATGTATGTCAACATGTATTAGCAACAATACATTCATTGCCACAAATAAAGTAAAGTTTTTGGCTCAGGTGGGCTAAAAAACACACTTTCTTTATTTATTTTTTAATAAAAGCAGAATTCCATGTATATATTAAATTGCACATTGCCAGTTTGGCTAATGCAATGCACACTGTCTTGTACGTGTTTCGGTGTAGAGCTTTAATGGTACGGCATATTATTTTCAAGATAGCGGGCGATGTTTATGTCGGAAGGTAGGTGTCCAGTTATTTCACCAGAATTTTTTATATCCATCGTTTATATTAGATATAATCAATCTTGTAGTATCAGAGAAGGTCCAATGTCTTGAATTATTCCCGTCAATCTCACTAATCTCTATATTTAAAAACCACAATCATCTCTCACAACCAGCAGTTTTCCATTTCAAAACAAGAGCGCTGCCTAACGGGGCATTATATGCCCGTTTCCTTAAGGTCATTATGTTTGTTTAGGTTAACCTATTTATTTTACAATGATTGTGAAACAAGCCTATGGCCTATACCAATCACTCTCGTTGGGTTATTATGGTTATTACGTTAAAAGCATTTCCTAGGTGTGAAATCAATATGACCTTGACCTTCGACCTTCTAACAAAATATGGTAGGTATTATGCTGCTTTAAAAGAGTTTGTGTCCTTGACCTTTAACCTTCTGACCTCCAAAACAATAAGGTTCTTCCTTTCAACAAGGCCAATGCACATGTGAAATATCATGAGTGTTAATGTTATAAAGTTATTCAGCAAAATGTCCATATAAGACCATGGTGATCTTGACCTTTGACCAATTGACCCTAAAAACATTAGGGTTCCTGTTCTCACCTAGGGCAATGTATCAATGAAGTTTCATGAGTGTGGGTATTAAGGTTTCAAAGTTATTTTTCAGAACAGATATTTTCATATAAGGTCATGTAAACCTTGAACTATGACCTACTGACTCCAAAACCCGCAGGAGTCATCCTTTCACCCAGGACAATGTACCTATGACGTTTCATGAATGTGGGGTTTATGGTTTCGAAGTTATCTTCCAGAATGTGTAATTCCATATAAGATCATGATGTCTTTGACCTACTGACCCCACAAAATAGGAATCCACCTCTCACCTAGGGCAATGTAACTATAATGTTTCATGCGTGTGGGGGTTATAGTTTTGGAGTTATGGTCTGGAATGCATATTGCCATATAAGGGAATGGTGACCTTGACCTTTGACCTACTGACCCTAAAACAATAGGGTTCCTGTTCTTATCTAGGGCAGTGTATCAATGAAATTTCATGAGTGCAGGTGTTATGATTTCAAAGTTATCATGCAGAATGTTGATTTCCATGTAAGGTCCTGGCAACCTTTACCTCTGACATGCTGACCACAAAAACAACTCGACCGAACTAGGGCAATTTACCTATGAAGTTCATGAGCGTAGGTGTTACAGTTTCAAAATTATCTTTCAGAATGCATATTTCCATATAATGTGACCTTGACCTTTAATCTACTGACCCCAAAAACAATAGGGTTCCTCTTCTCACCTATGGCAATGTACCTATGAAGTATCATGAGTGTAGGTTTATGGTTTCGAAGTTATCGTCTGCAATGCATATTTCAATATAAGGTCACTGTGACCTTGACCTTTGACCTACTGACCCCAAAAACAATAGGGTTCCTCCTCTCATATAGGGCAATGTACTTATGATGTTTCATGAGTGCAGGTGTTATGGTTTCGAAGTTAATGTCCGGAATACGTATTTCAATATAAGATCACTGTGACCTTGAAATTTGACCTACTGACCCCAAAAACAATAGGGTTTCTCCTCTCTCCTAGGGCAATGTATCTATGAAGTTTCATGAGTGAGGTGTAGGTGTTATGGTTTCGAAGTTATCGTCCGGAATATGTATTTTTATATAAGGTCACTGTTACCTTGACCTGTGACCTACTGACCCCCACCTGAAAAAAAAGGGATCCTTCTCTCACATAGGGCAATATACCTATGAAGTTTCATGAATGTGGGTCTCATACTTTTGCTGTTATCGTGCAGAATGCAAATTGTTTACGGACGTACTGATTGACAACCCCATACCATAATATGTCCCGCTTTTTCAAGCGGGCGTATAAACAAGAGGTCAATGACCTTGAAGCTCTACTGATAGATTTTTGATAGCTAGAAAAGCATTGCTGTGAAGTTTCATGAAAATCTGTCATGTAGACTCAGAGGATTAGTCGCTACAAGTTTCAAGTATAAACAAAGATGGCCATGGCAGCCATGTTTAATGTCCAATCAAAATAATTTTCAACAAGGACCAACATCATGTCATGCTGATCATTTTAGAAAATGTCCCATATCAATATCACTTGTAGTTTTCAAGAAGTAGTCTCTACAAATTTGTTTTTTAAAAATCTATTTTTAGCTTTGGCGGCAATCGTGAATTTCCGAATAACCTGACATTTTGCTAGGATCAACTAGATATCAAGAGCAACATTCCTGTGAAGTTCCATGAAAATCCGTAAAGTAGTTTCAGAGGAGTAGTCGTTACGTGCTTTTACTATATAACTCTATGTACACAAAGATGGCAGCTGGCGGCCATGTTTAAAGTCGAATCAAAATAATTTTCAACAACAATCAACATTATGTCATGCTGATAATTTTAGAAAAAGTCCTGTATTAATATCACTTATAGTTTTCAGGAAGTAGTCACTACAAATTTGTTTTTTTAAATCTATTTTTAGCCGTGACGGCCATCTTCAATTTCCGGCCAGTCTGAAATTTTGCTAGGATCAACTAGACATCAAGAGCAACATTCCCGTGAAGTTTCATGAAAATCCATCAGGTAGTTTCAAAGGAGTAATCACTACAAGTTTTTATTATATAACTCTATGTAAACAAAGATGACAGCTGGCGGCCATGTTTAATGTATTTTCAGAAAGGACCAACATCATGTCATGCTTATCATTTTAGAAAAAGTCCCATATCAATATCACTTATAGTTTTCAAGAAGTAGTTGCCACAAATTTGTTTTTTTAGCCATGGTGGCCATCTTGAATTTCCGTCTGTCCTGAAATTTTGCTAGGATCAACTAGACATCAAGAGCAACATTCCTGTGAAGTTTCATGAAAATCTGTCTAGTAGTTTCAGAGGAGTAGTCGCTACAACTTTTGGCTATATAACTCAATGTAAACAAAGATGGCAGCTGGCGGCCATGTTTAATGTCGAATCAAAAT
Organism: Cyrtodaria siliqua; assembly: GCA_037043455.1. Lineage (NCBI taxonomy): Eukaryota > Metazoa > Mollusca > Bivalvia > Adapedonta > Hiatellidae > Cyrtodaria > Cyrtodaria siliqua. Next base: position 13,190 of record JAWPHD010005441.1, on the reverse strand, counting down.
AATTTTCAACAAGTATCAACATCATGACATGCTGATCATTTTAGAAAAAGTCCCATATCAATATCACTTATAGTTTTCAGGAAGTAGTTGCTACAAATTTGTTTTTTTAAATCAATTTTTAGCCATGGCGGCAATCTTGAATTTCCGGCCAGCCTGAAATTTGCTAGGATCAACTAGACATCAAGAGCAACATTCCTGTACAGTTTCATGAAAATCCTATAAGTAGTTTCAGAGGAGTAGTCGCTACAAGTTTTTATGATATAACTCTATGTAAAGATGGCAGCTGGTGGCCATGTTTAATGTCGAATCAGAATAATTTTCAACATGGATCAACATCATGTCATGCTAATCATTTTAGAAGAAGTCCCATATCAATATCATTTATTATTTTGCTAGGATCAATTAGACATCAAGAGCAACTTTCCTGTGAAGTTTCATGAAAATATGTCAAGCAGTTTCAGAGGAGTAGTCGCTACAACTTTTTACTATATAACTCTATGTAAACAAAGATGGCCGCTGCAGCCATGTTTAACGTCGAATCAAACGATTTTCGACAAGGACCAACATCATGTCATGCTGATCATTTTAGAAAAAGTCCCATATCAATATCACTTATAGTTTTTAACAAGTAGTCGCTACAAACTTGTTTTTTAAAAATGTATTTTTAGCTTTGGTGGCCATCTTGGATTTCACATTAACATGACTTTTTGCTAGGATCAACTAGACATCATGGGCAACATTTCTGTAAAGTTTCAGTATCCAGTAGTTTCAGAGGAGTAGTCGCTATAAAAAAAAGTTTACGGACGGACAGATGGACAGCGCACCACGGCATAAGCTCTGCTGATCTTTGATCAGAAGAGCTAAAAATGAATCGAGAAATGACCACTATTTTGGTGCCTGGGAGTCATTTAGAGGCATTCTTACTTCTAGATGGTGCTGTTTCGAGGCAACATTCCAAGACAACCACAACGACTAAAGTTACAGTTCAAACACTTTTCCGTTTTTTATCGACTGACTAAGCCTGGGTGATTGTGATTATCTTTTAAAAGAGTTTAACAGCAAAACAATGCTTATTACAGCATTCAAAATCATCAACAAAAACTATACGTCTAGCAGATTAGGTTGTTCTACACTAACAAAAATTTGAGGATACACAGTACCGATACATGTCAACATGTGCTCGGACTACACCGTACCATGGTAAAATAGCAATGGGTACACACCATATCATCGTGACAATTTTCAAACCCAAAGAACATCTACATTCTGCAAGTTATGTGGTCAAAGGATGTTTACATCCACAAATGGAAGGATTGCCTCTAAATGACTCCAGGTACCAAAATAGTGGTTATCTCTCCATTCACTTTTTTTCAAAATGGGAAACCGCTGGTTGTGAGAGCTGATTGTGGTTTTATAATGGAGATCTGTGAGACTGACAGGAATAATTAAAGATATTGGACTATCCCTGATACTACAAATACCTTCCCACCTAAACATTGTCTGCCATCTTGAAATAATACACCATACCAGAAAAGCTCTACACCGAAACAAGTACCAGACAGTGATATTGCCCATCACATTTAATTCTTTAATGCACTTTATACACTCGGTACATTTAAAAACCAACATTTCTGATTTTCTGTTATTTTCAGTCTGCTGTTGTTTTTTTCAAATTAAGATTGTATTTTACGTTAGTACACAAGTCTCTATGTCCCGAAGGTTAACATATGGCGATAAACGGTTGCATAAGATTTGCTCTACTTATTTCTGTTAAAACACATTTTGCATGAGGTTCAATTCCATCTCTAGAAATTGAAAAAACACCAAATGCTGCATTTTCAAATGCACTGAGTATATTATGAATGTGCTGCACATTACTTGTCCTGTAAATAATGCAGTATATACTGTAAATAATGCAGCATATACTGTAAATAATGCAGCATATACTGTAAATAATGCAGCATATACTGTAAATATTGCAATATATACTGTAAATACTGGAATATATACTGTAAATAATGCAGTATAAACTGTAAATAATGCAGTATATACTGTAAATAATGCAGCATATACTGTAAATAATGCAGCATATACTGTAAATAATGCAGCATATACTGTAAATATTGCAATATATACTGTAAATACTGGAATATATACTGTAAATAATGCAGTATAAACTGTAAATAATGCAGTATATACTGTAAATAATGCAGTATATACAGTAAATATTGCAATATATACTGTAAATAATGCAGTATAAACTGTAAATAATGCAATATATACTGTAAATATTGCAATATATACTGTAAATAATGCAGTATATACTGTAAATAATGCAGTATATACTGTAAATAATGCAGTATATACTGTAAATATTGCAATATATACTGTAAATATTGCAATATATACTGTAAATAATGCAGTATAATGTAAATAAGCAATATATACTGTAAATAATGCAATATATACTGTCAATAATGCAACATGTTCTGTAAATAATGCAATATGTACTGTAAATATTGCAATATATACTGTAAATAATGCAACATGTACAGTAAATAGTGCAATATATACTGTAAATAATGCAACATGTACTGTAAATAATGCAATATGTACTGTAAATAATGCAGTATGTGAGGTAAAGAATGCAATATGAATGATAAACAATGCAATATGTGGTGTAAATAATGCAAAATGTAGTGTAAATAATGCAGTATGTACTGTAAATAATGCAGTATGTGAGGTAAAGAATGCAATATGAATGATAAATAATGCAATATGTGGTGTAAATAATGCAATATGTAGTGTAAATAATGCAATATGTACTGTAAATAACACAATATTTACTGTAAATAATGCAATATGTGTGGTAAAGAATGCAATATGTGGTGTAAAGAATTCAATATGTACTGCAAACAATGCAATATGTGGTGTAAATAATCCAATATGTATGGTAAAGAATTCAATATGTGGTGTAAATAATCCAATATGTATGGTAAAGAATGCAATATGTGGTGTAAACAATGCAATATGTACTGTAAACAATGCAATATGTACTGTAAACAATGCAATATGTGGTGTAAAGAATTAAATATTTATGGTAAAGAATTCAATATGTACTGTAAAAAATGCAATATGTACTGTAAATAATGCAATATGTGGAGTAAATAATGCAATATGTGTGGTAAAGAATGCAATATTTATGGTAACCAATGCAATATGAATGATAAACAATGCAATATGTGGTAAACAATGCATTATGTGGTGTAAATAATGCAATATGTGGTGTAAATAATGCAATATGTACTGTAAACAATGCAATATGTGGTGTCAATAATGCAATATGTATGCTAAAGAATTCAATATGTGGTGTAAAGAATTCAGTATTTATGGTAAAGAATTCAATATGTGTGGTAACGAATTCAATATGTATGGTACACAATTCAATATGTATGGTACACAATGCAATATGTATGGTACACAATGCAATATGTATGGTACACAATGCAATATGTATGGTACACAATGCAATTTTTGCTGTCAAGAATGCAATTTTTGCTGTCAAGAATGCAATTTGTACTGTCAAGAATGCATTATTTAATGTCAAAAATGCAATATGTACTATCAACAATGTAATATGTGCTGTAAATAATGCAACATGTGGTGTAAATAATTCAATATGTATGGTAATAAACATTGCAGAACACAATAAACACATTGTATGCAGAATGCAATATTTACACATGGAGTTCTTACTCTGCAAAATGTCAAACATTAGAACAAATTGAGATTGTATCTCTTTCATTGACATTGACCAATTTAAGTAATACCAAGAAGACAAAAATTAACTACATGCTCAAGAGTGCATGTATTGCTCTACTTGCTAAAATGGATAAATGGTCAGGTGGGGGAAATGAAGCACCAAAAGTGACAGGACATGATGATACACAGAAATTACATTGAGTGATGGTATTTATTACTTCGCCCCTTGATGCAAACACAAGCCTGAAGATATTCTACACAGAAATTATTTTGTATGATTTGTACTGAATAATAAACAGCAGTGTTTACAAATCAAAATCAAAATTTTAATGTGTTCAAGTTTTATTTATATTAAGAGTGACCAGCCTGGGTAATGATTGGATGCACAATAAGTTGACACACTGTTGACAAGGCAAAAAATCAAGGGCCATAACTCTTGTGTTTATTGTTCAATATCAAAGCTATCATTGATATCAAGACTCCGACCAAGTTTGGATGCAAGATAAAGGTAGGAGTGTTGATAAAACAAAATAATATTTTCTTGCTCCATTAAATCAAGGCTGAGAACTCTGGTGTTTTTTGTCCGAAACCGATGGTTTTCAAACTCATCCATGCATGTAATGATATTGAGACTCTGACCAAGTATGACAGAGACTGGATGCAAAACGAAGGTGTTTAAAACAGGGCAAACTATAGCAGTTTTTGTTAAATAAAGAGCTATTACTCTGGTGTTTTTGTCTGATATTGGTAGTTATGAAATCGTCCAAGCTATTATTGGTGGAGATCAGACGCAAAAATGAAGGTATTACAGTGTTGACAAGTCGAAATATAACATTTTCATTAAATCAAAAGCCGTAACTCTAGTATTTGGGTTAAACATATTTTATTTCAAATAAATACAACAATACACACTATTTGTACACGAGAAACAAAAGGATCAGAATGAAAGATACCATCTTATAGCATTCTTATCGAAGGACTAAAAACTGTAAGGATAAGATAGTATGTATTATCCGATATTGGTTATCAAAACTGTTAGAGCTTCCATTGATATTGAGACCCTGATCACGTTTTGACAGAGATTGGATGCAAAATGAAGGCAAGGCCATTGAAATCAATGGCCATAACTCTAGAGTTTATTATTTGATATTGGTGGTTTTCCAACGCGCCCACACTTTCACTGATTTTGAGACACTTGACCAAGTTTGGTAGAGATCAGATGCAAATGAAGGTGCTAGAGTGTTGCCAACATAAAGTTAATGGACAGAGGACAGGTAATGGATGACAGACAACAGACCATGGCATAAGCTCTACCGGCCATTGGCCAAATGGTGAGTAGAGCTTAACAACAGACCATGGCATAAGCTCTACTGGCCATTGGCCAAATGGTGAGTAGAGCTTAACAACAGACCATGTCATAAGCTCTACAGGCCATTGGCCAAATGGTGAGTACAGCTTAACAACAGACCATGGCATAAGCTCTACTGGCCATTGGCCAAATGGTGAGTACAGCTTAACAACAGACTATGGCATAAGCTCTACTGGCCATTGGCCAAATGGTGAGTACAGCTTAACAACAGACCATGGCATAAGCTCTACTGGCCATTGGCCAAATAGTCAGTACAGCTTAACAACAGACCATGGCATAAGCTCTACTGGCCATTGGCCAAATGGTCAGTACAGCTTAACAACAGACCATGGCATAAGCTCTACTGGCCATTGGCGGTAATGGATGACAGACAACAGACCATGGCATAAGCTCTACTGGCCATTGGCAGGTAATGGATGACAGACAACAGACCACGGCATAAGCTCTACTGGCCATTGGCCAAATGGTGAGTACAGCTTAACATATTTTGAAGTATTAATATTATTATGACATTTGCAAACCAAACCTGCTATTAGAGAGAGAAATGAAAATGAAGATAGCTTCTTTTTTAAATTTAGATCAGGCCATCAGTGCATATTAAACCAAACTATAGACAGTTCTAATAATAAAACAAAGTTTAAACCCTTAAGTGTAAAAACATTAATATGATAACTAAATGTCAGACTTTAAAAACGTTGTTATTAAAACTATAGTGACCATTTTAATCCAGCAAAGAGCAAACTTCAAGACAATCTATCAAGTTAAGTATAGCATATCATTGGTATAAGGCATATTTAATTCTTACTTTATATTAGAGTTTTCCCCATAAATATTACCAAATACCCCATATAAATGCCTCCCTCCCCTCCCCACCCCACTCACTACCACCACCACCCTTTATATGAGACCATAAAAAATAAATACTGTAGAGAAAATGCACTGATTTGAGGCCTCATATATAAAAAAACAAAAACTCCCTTTTGTAAAATGCAATGCCCCCAGCGCATTTAAACAGGGGTATACGGTAATTTAAAAAATGAAATACAGATGATAGAACTACTTTATGTGCAATTATAGCAGACTAAACACATTAATTTATCAGAATCTTTAAGCAAATCTAAACATGAAAACAACAAACGCACAAAATTATAAAAAGAACTAAAAAGAAAAGAGAGACAAACTCAAAGCCAGTATAGACTATGTGTTGCTATAAAGGATGAAACAAACTCTAAAGTGACAAGGCCTAGATGAAAGAATGTTTACCCGGTCATGTCAACTTCGTGTTCGTACATGTGGTAGTCACTGTCACTGTGCAGAAAAAAACATTAGGATTACGTTACTTTCTAACACTAAAAGCAGTAGAGAAAAACAAATCAACAAGAAAGACCCAAGTTTGATGGGGTGTGTGTAGGGGTGGGGGTGGGGGGACAAAGGAACTAAAGTGTTAACAAAGTAAAGTTTAGCATTTTTAATTAATTCTAGAGCCATAACTCGGCTCTGTTTCTTCTAGCCTGGCTAAATTTTGAATTTTCCATGATTTCTTCCCAATATGACCGAGACAACTAAATATAGCATTTTCAATAACTCAAGGACCATAACACTGTAGCTAGTAATCTCATATGCTAGTTTTTGAACTTATTAAAGCTTTCATTATTATAAAAAATCTTGCCAAGTTTTGTAAAGATCAAATATAAAATGAAGGTGTATGAATGTTCATAAGGCAAAATATGGGATTTTTCAGTAAAACATGGGATATAGCTCTGGTATTATTAATCCAATCTTGCTGGGTTTCCAACTTATCCAAGCTTTCATTGATGTAAAGACCTGACAAAGTTTGACAAAGATCAAATTAATAATGAATGTATTTAATAATAATGTTCACATGGCAAAAGTTAACGGATGATAGATGAATGGACGGATGCATGGATGCATGGATGGACGCACGGTTGATGGACAACTCGCCATCCCAATCACAGACATGCAATGCTCTCTTCAATAAGCTCTGCTGAAACTGATCTGTAAAGTTAATAAACAACTACACATCCATCAAGTGCATAGAAGCCCATGACAGCCTGTGGACTCAGGACTATTTTCAGAAGAAGGTTTTGTATATTCCTATTTAACATCAGCCAACCCCTGGTAAGTATTTACACCAGGGTCAGCATTTGTACAACTTTACTAGCACCATATTATAATTCTGCATGCAAAATATCAGAGCCTTAGGTAATAATGGAAGAAAGAGAGACTCAAAATAAGTGAGTCCCAAAAGTGAATCCAATAATGCATTCAGTAGACTATTCTAAAAAGTTGAGGTTTTTCTATGGAACAAAATGGTTGTATCAGTAAGTTCTCACAATCAAAAATGTTTGTTAAAAATGGAAAATCGAAAAAAATCCTGGAAGTGGCTCAAAATAAGTGAGTCCCAAAAATAAATCCCATAATGCATTCATTATGGTATGCATTAATGGTAATTCGGTAGAACTAAATGGTTGTGCACCTTTATCATTGCTCAACCTTGGCAGAGCAGTCTGTGTTAAACATGACTGTGACCCCTGGGCGGCAGAGCCTAATTTGACCCCAGAGTTGCCTTTTGAACATATTTTGTAGAGGAACATAAGCTTATGTTACACGGAAAATATTAGACATTTAGCTCTTGTAGTTTCAGAGAAGAAGATTTTTTGAAGATTTTCCTATATAACTCTATCTATTCAAAATTATGACCCCCAGGGCAAGGCCAGATTTGAACCCAGGATCACCATTTGAACAAACTTGGTAGAGGACCATAAGCTGATGCTACAGTAAACTCTCGCTAATCCGGATGATCATGGGAACGACAGTTTTGTCCAGATTTTGCGGTGTGTCTGGATTACTGTGTTCCAAGCAAACTGTCAGTTGGTACCAACTTGGTTGGTACTCGAAAATGCATTCGGAATTCGGAAAAGTGGGGGACCGGATAACTGGGATACAAAAAGAAGGGAAAAAAGGGCAGACACAAATCGTTTGTATTAGAGGGAGATCCGGATTAGCGAGAGTTTGGATAAGCGAGAGTTTAATGTATATGTAATATAAAAGAGTTCTGTGGCTTGTGGTTTCAGAGAGGATTTTTTTTCCGAGTTTTTCTCCGTATAAGTCAATGCATAACATGCAAAATCTTTATATACAAACTTTTGATCCCCGGGGCTCAGTCATTTATTTACCCTGCGGACTTCATTTTAACAAATTTGATAGTCCAGGGGTTGGCGATCATTATTAAAGAACTAGACGGGTGTTCCGCGGAACACGTGTGTCGCCTGTCAGTGCTTTGTCAATATAACAAGGTTTTTTGGACCCAGATAAATGACCTGGACAAACTGGCCTGACTAAGTTTTCTGAAGAAAAAAATGAGTATTTAACCCATATAATGACCTTCAGTGTGACCTTGACCTTTATATTTTAGTATGTCATGTCGATGTTGTCATGATGAATACATATTGAAAGTTTGATGAAGAAATATCAAGAAATGAGAAAGATATAGCCAACTTTAAGTTTTCGTGACAGACTGACTGACGGACGGACGACAAAGTGATCCCTATGTATCGCCTTTTCAAAGAGAAGGTTCTTGAGAAGAATTTTTTTTAAGGTTTCAACTTTTTTATGGCAACAGCGGACATCCTGAATGTGGCGTTGACCTAATTTTATCAAATTGGAAAATCATTGACCTAAGGATCATCCATGTAAAGTTTGGTCAAAATTTACCATGCGGTTTCAGAGGGGATGTAATGTTTACAACTGTTGATGGATGGACGGACAGACAGATGGTTGGGCAACGCGTCATCCCATAAGCTTAAGCTCATCTTGCCTTCAGCCAGTAGAGCTAAAAACCAAGAAATCAAGATAATTTGTTTAGAATCTCTCTTTTCAAAATCAAGTTTTAGCTGTGACAGTCATTTTTATTTTCAAGCCAATCTGATTTTACTTACGACCAACTCGATATCATTTGCTTTATTTGGGGAAATATTAGAAATATCCATCGAATTCTTTCAAAAAATGTAGATGCTGCAAAATTGTTTTTCATTAGCTCCAGGGGTCATTTTGGATTGTTTGCCCGACCTAAATTTTCCTTAGAAAATTCATCAGTAAGTTTCAAAAGTCACCATTAAAGGGGACACTGTCCGTAAGTAAGCAGATATTAAGCATAGCGTAATAACTGTCTGATTTTTATTCGATGATATGTATTCAAAAAAACATGAGCATAGACTCAGATAAGTCTGAAGCAATACATTCGTGAGTTTGAAAAAAAAGAGCTTTATTATTTTCTACTGATCACGTGACATCCACTAGCGCATTAGGTTTTCTTTATAGTATGTCTTTCTCAATATATCTGGCCCGCTTAGCTGTCGGGAGTGAGCTCGACTATTGCGTATCGATTATTATTACCCGCGAGTGTAATTTTAGTGTGGGTTACGAGTTCAACCCCACGAAGCAATCTTGGATTTATTCAGTAAATATTCAATAATGGTTGTTGAATTATGTTTGTCAACATAATTATTTTGTGTTTTATAAGCTAAAAGTTACAAACATTGTCCCTTTAAATTGTCTTTAAAAACCTGTTTTAGCTATGGCAGGCATCTTCAAAACCGTCTCTGAAAAAATTATTTTTGGTTAGGTCGCCTCGCCTGAGTGACCTAACCAGTATACAGATCACTTCACAAATGAACGATGGGTGCATCCATATTGGACATGTGAAAGAATTATCTAACATGTTACATTTGTCTATGGATGCAGCCATTTGTAATTTATAATAGTGTGAGTTTCTTTTTATAATTTCTATGCAAATTTATTAAGGGCAATCCATGATATATTTTATCGTACACAACCTTTGATAATACATCACAGCGAAATACATTACATACTTGAAAGAAATGAAATGTTTTATTTATGGAATATATACTACTTACTAGTGGTTTTAATGTATTTGACAACATAACTCAGTGGTAGAGCACTGGCCTCGGATGCCAAAGATCTTTGCCACAATGTGGTAAAGTTTGGTAAAGAGCAGATGAAAAATGAAGGCCCTATCGTCTAAATGAGATAAAAGTTAATGACTGACGACGGACGGACGACAGACAACTCGCCATCCCATAAGCTTTGGCCAGTAGAGCTAAAAAGCAAAACCACGCACCAAAAAAACAAAAAAACACCTAACAAATGTAATAGCTCCAGTAGCTTTTGTTTCCAGAATGTTCATGAACAATTTTAACAAAATATTTACATCATCAGAATTGGAATGTTTGGCTAAAAAAATACCAAATCTTTTTTAAAAAATTGATTGAGAAATAAATATTTGACTACCAAAACATTTGCTTGATTGAGATTTCCCCATGTAAACTTGGCAGAAATGAATTTTTTTTAAAACTATTTAAACTTCAGTTCACATGAACATTTCAAGTTGGCTGCTTTTAAAAAGCATCCAATGGTTAGGTCTTATGTAGCGGCCATAAAGTTATAAAAGAGAAGTAGGGGGGAGGGGAAATAATAACTGGAAAACATATAAAACTGAACATAATTTTTTTATTGAGATAAATGTTACAGGCACTAAATAAATCTGCCAAATAAAGGCAAAATTATACTACAAAATCGTTTATCCAAAACCTATCCATTTGTTCAGGTCATAATGTATAATATGTGCCGATGATCAAAAGTATAGGTTTATTTACGGGTACTTAAAATACCCGAGATTGAGTATCCATAAAATGAATTATGAGTTGGTAACTCTTAAATCAATGTTCCAGTTTTGGATTTTGGTTGGCTGGTTAAAGTTGTTTATATGGTGTCTATAGAGTTTGGACATGTAAGTTATATAGAGATTATTTAAACTGCTGTGGTCAATTATCGTGAAATCCTTCACAAGATGGTAGACATGTTGTTCTCTTCACGAACGAGCATACCCAGCAGTAAAATAATCAATTTATTACATCTTATATCAGTTTATGTATAATTTTAACCTAAATCATTCGCTTTATTGAATGTTATCAGCAGATGACATTGACGTCAGCAACACTTTATTGACGTCATAATTCAATGTAATTTGTTTTTGGAGTAAGTTATTGATATTTAGCGATTATGAATATTCTTTCACTGAGAAATCCCAATCTTTCACCCACAGAAATGTAAATGGTCAGTAGGTTTAGAAACGGTATACATATGTTGTAAACTTTTGCCATGGTGGGATAGTGACTTTAATAGTGGTTAAAATGTTGATTTAAGGTGGGAGTTATTACACAATAAATATATTAACAATGTTTAGAACAAACACTAGTTTAGAATTTGTGAATAATGAAACAATATTTTGTAGAACATGTATGAATATATTAAAATTGAATGCATGTCTTGCATAAGGCTAATAATGTTAACAATGGTTAAAATGCTGATTTATGGTGGGGGCTGACATGCATTGTTTAATACCTTAAATCAGCATTTTAACCACTATTAACATTTTCTTAAACAAGAGGGCCAAGATGGCCGTAAATTGATCACCTGAATACTGGCCCATTATCGAACTTCTTCGAAATCTTATGGTCATATACAATCTGTGCAAGTTTGATTAAGATTGTTCAAGAAATGTGGCCTCTGTTGTTTTAACAACATTGATATAAAGACACTGACAAAGTTTGGTAAATATCAAATTCAAAATGAAGGTGCTAGAGTGTAAAACCTGGGGCAGGGCCAAATGTGACCCCAGGGCTACATGTAATATATGAGAGCTGTGTGCTTGTGGTTTCAGAGAAGATTTTTTAAGCTCTTCCCTGTACAAGTCTATGTAAAACTGTGACCCCAGGGTCACCATTTGAACAAACTTGGTAAAGGACCATAATCTTATAGTAAATGCAAAATATTAAACCCTGGCTCTTGTAGATTCAGAGATTTTTTTTTTTTAAATGTTTTCTTATACAAGTCTATGTAAAACTGTGACCCCCGGGGCGGTGCCAAATTTGACACCAGGGTCACCATTTGAACAAACTTGGTAGAGGACCATAAGCTTATAGCAAATGCAAAATATTAAACATCTGGCTCTTGCAGTTCCAGAGAAGAAGATTTTTTTATGTTTTTCCCTATACAAGCCTATGTAAAACTGTGACTCCCGGGGCAGGGCCAAATGTGACCCCAGGGTCACCATTTGAACAAACTTGGTAAAGGACCATAATCCTATAGTAAATGCAAAATATTAAACCTCTGGCGCTTGTAGTTTCAGAGAAGAGGATTTTTTATTTTTTTTCCTATACAAGTCTATGTAAAACTGTGACCCCTGGGCGGCGCAAATTGAACATCAGGGTCACCATTTGAACAAACTTGGTAAAGGACCATAATCGTATAGCTTATAGCAAATGCAAAATATTATACATCTGGCTCTTGTAGTTTCAGAGAAGAAGATTTTTAAGTTTTTCCCTATACAAGTCTATGTAAAACATGTGACCCCTGCGCTGGAGCCAAATTTGTGACCCCAGGGTCACCATTTGAACAAACTTGGTAAAAGGACCATAATCGTATAGTGAATGCAAAATATTAAACCTCTGGCTCTTGTAGTTTCAGAGAAGAAGATTTTTAAAAAAAACACCTGTATAAGTCTATGTAAAACTGTGAACCCCGGGGCAGGGCCAAATTAGACCCTAGGGTCACCATTTGAACAAACTTTAGAGGACCGTAAGCTGATGCTTCATGTAATACATGAGAGCTCTTTAGAGAAGAAGATTTTTTAAAGTTTTTTCCTATATGTCTCTATGAAAAACATGCAAAATCTCAATATAAAAACTTTGGACCCCCGGGGCATGGCCATTTTTGACCCCGGGGACTTCATTTGAACAAACTTGATAGTCTAGGCATTGGCGATCATTTTAAAAGAAAAACTGTTGAAATCTGTCTAGCGGACCTTGAGAAGTAGATTTTTTTAAGGCAGCCATCTTGGATGACGCGATGACCTAATTTTAACAAATCTAAAAAGCATTCATCTAAGGATCATCCACGTGAAATTTGTTCAAAATTGGCAAAGCGGTTCTGAGAAGTCGTATCGAAGATCACGTCC